>LSSN01001061.1:0-45448 GCA_001970855.1 Smittium culicis | reverse complement strand
AAAAATAAAAATAAAAATAAAAATAAAAATAAAAATAAAAATAAAAATAAAAATAAAAATAAAAATAAAAATAAAAATAAAAATAAAAATAAAAATAAAAATAAAAATAAAAATAAAAATAAAAATAAAAATAAAAATAAAAATAAAAATAAAAGCAAAAGCAAAGAATTCGTATAGTTTGCTAATTATTTTTTTTTTTATCTAATTGGTACTTTCACTTGCGCTAATGAGAACATTAAAAAAAGGTATTAAATACTTGTAGCTTTGAGCATATCCAAATTGAGGTTGAATACGTGTTTGGTCAGATTTAAAATCAATAATTTATATAAAAAAAACAATAATATTGATACTATTATAAGCAGATGAATAAAAGATATAATCAAGCTTTTAATTATGTTTTATTAACACTAAAACTTCAATTTAAATTACGACTCCTCCAATATTGAGTTTGAAAAAGTTAACATTTTTTTCTATTTGATTGAAAGTGGGTACAAGTTTAATAAAGCTGTATAATGTACACAATTTTAACAAAATGAACTGATTGAAAATAAAAAAAAAAGTATAATAGCAAATAGTGTAATAGGTATTATTGACTAGTATGAGGTATAAGCAACGGGTAATTGAGATTATAAATATAAAAAAGTGATTGAGATATGGCTGCAAAAGAGTAAAGAAAAAAAAAAGAGAAATAAATGTGAATGAAGGGTGAGAGGGGGGTTTAGGATGGGTTCAATTTATCGACCAAGTCCTTAATCAGGTGTAAATTAGCGTCAGAGTTGGATATTTGGTTTTCAGCCATCTGACTTTCAATAAGCTTCTTGGCCTTTCCTATATCAGAGCCAACGATTTTATCGCCCCATTTTACTTTTATCAGATTACCGATGCTAACTTCGTCCTTTTTAACAGGTTCAACGGGAGTTTCAGGGATAATAGCTGAACGGACAACTTTTGTAACATGGCCAGTAAGTTTCAAGATACATTCTTTTTCTGAGACTAAAGAGCTGACGTGAATACTGTTATTTAAAGAGTCCAAATCAACAAGTTTGGAGAGTTTGGCGCTGTATTTTTGGTCAACGCTGTTTAAATTTTTGGTGTTAAATTGGCTAAAGCTAAGGAAATTATTGATTTTTAAGAGTTCAGTATTCATGAATCCGCCAGCTTCGTTAAAGCATAGCGGGATGAAACGCGGGCGCGAGCTGAACTTTAGTAATGGTTTGTTATAATTATCTTTATCTACATCCGATCCAACATCAAATAGTTTACTGGGGTTATAAACAGATCTGAATTTTTTAGTGATCGTAGTGTTTTTAGAGTTCGAAATATCAGAAATGGCAAGTGTTTTTAAAATTCGAAGTCCATAGATTTTATCAGAAATAAAGCCGACGCCATCAACGTCAATTTCAACTTTATCGCCAAAAGAAACTGTTTTCAAGTTTTTTTTTGAGTAGTTTGGATCCTCATTACAAGATTTGACAAAATTGTAATCGCCCAGGTTTTTAGCAAGGTAGCAGTCGTCAATTTCGCCGATACCTAAAAACAAGTGATATTCAGACTTTCTCCAGAATTTAGGAGTTTTGAAAACAGAGTCTAAAAGATCCGAGCTTTTTTTGTCGAGAACAACAGCGGTATACCTGGTGTATGGTTCAATTTTTAGTCGAGTGACGCTAAGATCTTTTTTATGGGTTGATGGTAGGGAATTGGAGGTAAATAAATCATTGGTGCTAGCTGGGTCGGCGTGAGAGTTTGGTTGTGGGGGTAGATTGTTTTGTGGTTGAGAATCAATAGCAGTTTTTAGTAGTTCAGAGTCAACATAATCGTTATGGTCATTTACAAGGTAGTTTACAAGTTCTTTTTCATGATCAAGATCCATGTAAATAGTATTCTGGTCAACTTTGTAGACTTTTGCTTCTTTAATTCTATTGTTGGAGACATATTTATCTTCTAAAAAGGCTTGCATTTTTGAGCAATGGTTTAAGCGATCGTCCCACATATAAATCGAGTCGAGGGAGGGGAAAGAGTCGAGGATATCGGCGATAACATCCATTTTATAATCAAAGGTTACGGGGTTGGTAGCTTTGGAAGCAAAGATTCCGAGAGCTTTATTACGTGCAGTAAGTTCAGAATAGTCTAACTTATTTGAAATAAAGTTTTTTGGGTTCCATTTGATGTTTGGGTTTTCTTTGAGGATGACCATATCAAAAGAAATATTTCTTTTTAAGAGTAAGTCTCTAATAATATCGTGGTAGATGTAATCAGATCTGCCAGTGAGCAAGATGCATAATGTATCTGGGCGATTAAATTCTTCGGTAGAAACTTTTTCAATTTCTTTGACCCATCTTTTTTTTGAGTTTGATAGGTAAGGCTTTTGTAAAGTTCGCGAGTCTAAAAACCAGCCCAGGTCACCCTTAAGGAGGCCAATAGATCTAGAGTCCCAAATATCAGAATTTGGAAGGGGGGAGCAGAATAGGGTGTTATCAAAGTCGATTACCGCGAGTCTTTTAATTTCATTGAATTTTTTGGATAGGGGATTAATGAGTTTTGCGGAGTCAGAGGTAGAATCAATGAAGGATTTAACAACATTTTCAAGGTCCTGCTGATACTGAAATTTGAATTTTTCAGGATGCATTTGTTTGTTCGTTTCGATTTTGTTGCTAACTGAAGAGAGTTTGCTGGTACCTGTAATCATTGGAATGAAGTTTTCGGCTTTAGAAATTTGGACCAAATCAGAGGAATAAGATTTGGGATAATCGTTATGTTTTTGTTTTTTGTGGGCACTGGAACCAAGCATATTTTTTTCAAAGATTGAGGATACGGGATTAATTAGAACCCTTACGACGCAAGAAGCATAAAAAGTATAGTTTAAAAAAAGCATTATTTTACATAAAATAAGAGTATAATGCTACGAAAAGTGTCTATATGAGACATACAACGAGCAACAGCAGTTCCAAACACAAGAAAGAGGGAGGAGGGAAAAGGGAATCAAACAAACCTTGGGATAAGAGCAGAATACGAGGAAGAAAGAGGAGAGTCGATAGGAACAACGCGTTTTAACAGACTAGCGCGCATGTGTGGGGAGACCCTTGCTAATTTATATTATATGCAGCTAGGATTGGAGGAGTGGGAAAATGTAAATTTAATAAAATATAGTAAAAAGAAGAGGAGGAGGATTGTGTGAGGAGAGAAGAAGGGATTTTGAGAGCGCTGCTATGCGTAGAAGTTTGTAGCAACGCTTGCAATTTTGGGTAAAAACAGGAAAAGTCGGAAGAAAAAAGAAACTTTAATATATACTAGATAAATTGTATGGAAGTTATTTTGGTATATAAAAATGTATAGCACAGAGTGTCAAAAAAAAAGTTTTCCTAAATAGCATCTATTGGTGCCGGGTTTTATATCTGTGTCAGCCTTTTCGCCAGAATCGTATCGATTACTGGCTACCAACTTTTAATGCAGCCATTATTGGCCCTGACTTTTAAGGGCTGATCTATTGGGTATCTTTCTGGCATCTTATAAAAGCTTATTTCCAGTGATTTTTTAGGGAGAATTGAAAAACTGAGTGAGATAATTAATTAATAAAAAAGCGAATCTGCATTCACCAGACTGACCAATAGACGGGCAGTTATGTGTCGAGCGAGCACGGGCCAATGGGCAAAGAATGTGTGACAGCTCATACAAAGATGATTAGTAAAACAGCGATTCTTAAGCGAGGAAAGTCCGGAAGCGTTACTAATTGTCGCACTAAACGCCAATTTCAGAATCTTCTCGTATTAATAAATCAAAAAGCTACAAGTGAGAGGAATTTCTATAATTGCAGTAACACTTCTATTGATGGGATTGCTAAGGGCTAGCTTTCTATCCCCACTCTCACCCCCACCGGCCCTCCTACTTTCGGATTAATTAGACTTCAAGTTGTACGTTTCATTATTCTGAAAAGAATTGAAACCACTGATCTGTAACTGCGTTTGTGAGAAATTACTAATACACTCCGTTACATTTCATCTTAGCCATGAAATAATTCATTTTTGTCGAATAGCTTAGCCAAATAAATTAGGCAGCAATGGAATCCCTAGCTCATGCTAATAACTCCCATTTCCACTACATCAAGAGTTATTAAAGTATTTCGATTTTTTGAGCAGAATGTAAATATATAGCTTTATAGCCTTTTAAAAGCTTTACAATTGGGCGGCCCTAATTTACATGTTTAATGTCCATCTAACCTTCTCACTACAGTCTACCTCCATATTACTCAAGTATAATATACATAAATCAAATTAAATTAGTGAGATGGCCATGTCATTATTATGATCAGTCACATAGCAAAGCTGTGTAAATAACTATTAATTCATCTGAATTTTTACATTTATACTTTGCTTTTTTGATTTATCTCTCAAGTAAATTGAAATAGCTTACATGTGTTAGTTTCATGTAAGACGATATCCCTCCCCATCACCTCATTATCTTGATTTAGTTAACTGATAGTTAATTATTTTTAAAAAGTATCACACCCTTATTCTTAATAAATCAAGATCGACTAGATGTATCTGTGGTATTACTATTTATAGTTACACTGAATAGCCTAAAAACTTATGTTTGTTAATACTTAAAATATTACCTAAGCAAATAGATATATATAGCTTTAGCTATATGCGCCCAACGCGTCGCCTGTTATATTTGCTCATATTTAAACGCATAGCAGTCATTTTGAGACAAAATTTGAAATAATCACGTAATTAAATTTCGTTTTTTGACAATTAAATAGCTGATATCACCTAAAGTTCACGATGAAAAACCCCGAGCAAGAGCAGGTAGGTAAAGCACATTTATATACTATAATTACTAATTATATCAATCTTAATCTTTGAATTCAAAATTGCTGGTGAATATGAAAACAATGATCCATGGATATAAAGCAGTATGGCTGTATACCAAAATCGATAAATTACCCATCAAATCTAGTATCTATAGCTAGAAACTATTATAATTATTTAAATAAACAAGCCAGAGCATTGGAGAGGTTTTATATACAAATAGGAAAAAGAGTATTTTTAAATTATTAAAAAAATATCAGTAATAGTATATTGATTGCATGGAAATACTCTAGATTTAACTGAATATAACATCAAATGCTGTTTGAATTTATTTCATAAATAACAAGAGTAATTTGTCGAGTAAAATTTTCTGCCTACAACGTTAAAAGGATCCAATGTTCCTAGAAATAAGAGATGGTGAAAGTATGACTTTTTTTAAGCTTATATTGTCATTTTGGTAGCCTTAAAATTTTGCTTTAAATCATTTTAAACTCCGCAGAAAGTACTAATCAACATCTTTTCTATTCTTTGTAGCGCTACTAATACACTTGTTAAGCCTTCAACTACAACTACAACTATCTATCTATCTATCTATCTATAAAACGCACTACAATAAAGTTATTGGCTACCCATGCTTTATCGAAAAGAACCACAGCTCAATTGGCCATCAATCTCCAAAAATCGACATTAAGAAAT
Source organism: Smittium culicis (assembly GCA_001970855.1). Lineage (NCBI taxonomy): Eukaryota > Fungi > Kickxellomycota > Harpellomycetes > Harpellales > Legeriomycetaceae > Smittium > Smittium culicis. The sequence continues at coordinate 39,947 of LSSN01001061.1, read as the reverse complement.
GATTTAAGCCAATAGCTTAGCATGAAAATGTAGCGAAGAATAGGATTTAGAGAACCGATTCGCTACAAGTTTTTTTTTTTCCATCAACAACAACAGCTGTTTGCTGATATTTTTTTCATTGGAGATTCGGCCACTACCTTGATTTAAGCTTTAAAAGCTCTCACTCCACTTTTTATCAGTTTATTTTGTGTCTTACTTTTATCAAAAATACTACAAGAATCAGAGACCAAATAATGATTCCCTCAGAATCACCCGCTGATCCCTCAGAGCCTTCGCAACTAGGAGAGTATCCCACCCTTGGTTCCCCTAAAGCCTATTCATCTTTCGATCCTCTTCTCACTAGCAGCGAAAAGGTTGAACTAGAAGATTGGATCGCTTCTGCAGAATACGAAAACAATCTTTTAAAGAAAAACGGAGAAACCGACTACTATTCCATATTAAGCATCCCCAGAAACGTAAACCTTTTATTCGTCATATTTAAACCTTTTTTTTTTTATATTAGCCCAAATCTAAAAGCCTACTCCCCTATCTTTATTTACTCTTTTATGGTTTCTACTCTTCCTTTTTTTTTTTATATTAGCCCAAATCTAAAAGCCTACTCCCCTATCTTTATTTACTCTTTTATGGTTTCTACTCTTCCTTTTTTTTTTAAATTCTTAGGCTGATGACGATGAGATTCGAGAGGCTTATAGAAAAAAAAGCCGTCTATTCCATCCGGATAAACACTCTAATTCGAACGTCAAAGAATGGGCCTCCTCACAATTTCAACAAATTCAGGCTGCCTATGAAGGTATCTCTCATTTTATTATCTTCATTCTCTTACAATCAATCATAACTATTTTTATATTTTCCTTTGCTCTCCTCTCTTTTCATTTTTCTCAAACTAATCTTTCTTCCTCGAATAGTTCTAATTAATCCAATTCAAAGAGCAGCTTATGATGCTGTTGGCGAAAAGGGACTGGCTTCTGATATGGAAATTGGCTCAAGATTCATGTCCAAGCATGAAATTAGACAAGAATTCGAGCGCAAAGCCAGACTAGAAAAAGAAAAGGATATTGCCTCTCTTGTTAACTCTAAAGTACGTTTAAATCATTCTTTTAATCACTAATCTTCAAACATTTTTTGATTATCATTTTGAAAGCTAATAATATACCACTTCTAAACTTTTTATCCTTAATACTAAATTAATCAATAGAGTGAAATCGTTCTCGGTCTAAACGTCTCGGTTCTCACCTCAGCCAGTTTAGGCGAACTTCTTTTACAACGCGGCGTTAGAATTAAGCCCCTAAACACTTTCCAGGACATGTATAACGTAATACAAAGACAACAACTTTTAACTAAACACAAATTCGTCATCCCTCTTGGAAACACTTTAAACGCCTCAATCTCAGGAATGGCTAACTTTAAAGGTAAATCAGGCGTTGGAAATATAGGTCTTGGACTATCTCACTCCAGTGCCCCTGGAGTCACTACTGAGGTAATTTAAAATATTCTTTAATATCTTCTTTTCCTCATAACATAAAGTGTATTCTTATTTAATAAATATATTACTGAAGTTTAACTAGCTAAGCTCATATCTAGTCTAATTCAAAGAATTTCTTCCCTCTCCATTTCCTCTTAATCATAATACTTAATTTATGTAGAAATTAAAAGCTTTTTGTCAACTCATCTCATCTCACCCATTTTTTTTTTAATTTTGTACTATTTATAGATTAGCATGCCTATTCTTTTTCCCCAAACTGCCACAATTAAAAGAAGCGCCCAAATAAACTCAGGCTCTTTTTATAACTTAGAAGCAACTGCACACTCTCTTTCTCTTGAAACTCCACCATCAGTTACCGCAACTTACGGCCAGCTAGTTTCTCGCAATCTGACCGGTTTCCTATCAGTTAGAACAGGAAACAGATACTATATAGGCGAGTTTTGGAAAAATTCGCCAACTAGAGTTGACAGAGTTCAATCCGAAGATTCAAATAACCCCAATAAAAATATCCAGAATACAAAAGGAAAATCTGCTCCTGTAAGAAACTTCCCAAGAGATTATAGTTCTGTCACTTTTGGTGTAGCTGGCCAGATAATAAGCGACGTACAATGCAACATTAGCTCTACTTTTTCTGTTCCCCAGCAACAAGTTGGTTTTCACCTTACAAAGCAAATAGACTCAACTTTCTCAGTTGATTGTGGACTTACTTTTGCCTTTGCAAGCCACGAACTTGAATCCTACGTACCTATAGACCCAAGAAGAGAGCTAGATGAATTTGAGATTCCTAGAGAAACCGGTCTACACGCTATTGCCCTTCACGTTGGAGGCGACATGAGCATAACCGAGTTTGAACAATTGGGATACAAACTCGAGTTTGGTTTAAATTCTATGATGACTTTTTCCTTGAAATATTCTAGACTTGGGCAAGTCTTCAGCTTACCATTAATGATTTCACCAGTTTTTGATCTCGATTGCCTATTCTACTTCTTACTGCTGCCAACTGCTTTCGCTGCCGGTATAAACTACTTTGTAACTAAGCCTAAAAAATTAGCTCGCTTGAAGCAAAGAATGTTAGACCTAGAAAATGAAATTATGCAGTCTTACACTCTTAAAAAAAAGAATAGTGAGCATATCATAAAACTTCTATCCCCTACTTGTGACCAGAAACTCGCCAACGAATCCGCAAAGAATGGATTAGTTATCACCAGAGCGTTCTATGGCGACGTTGCTCACTTGTTTGACTTATCGAAGGACAATAGCTCTGCCAAGTTTGAGCTATCCAACTCGGATAAAGTTCGAGCCATCGACGTCAAAGTCATTCTTATGGCGCTTGTCAACGATAGTCAGCTAGTGATTCCTGCAAACAAATCTGGATTACAAAGTATTGTTGGCTTTTATAACCCACTAATTTCAAGCTTAACTAACAACTTCGACAAGGACTCATTACTATCAAGAAACACTGACGGATTCTTTACTGCAAAGACTGTCAGCGGAATAGTTAACCATATTGGCTTGATTATGGACTCGTTACCTAAAATATCAAGCGTTTTGTCATCCTCTCCTTCTAATAGCTTCGATATCTCAAGCAATCGCGAAACTGTTGTCCAGCAAATAACCAAGATCCGCCCCCAACTATTTATAGAATACACATTTAAGAATAAACTACATCGCGCAATCATCGATGATTTTAGCTCCATTATGATTCCGCTAGAAGGTACAATATTTACAATACACCATTTAATTTATTAATCTACTCTTTTTTATCCAACGTTATTTGCTAAATCCTCTCTTATTTTTCTTATTAGGCCATATCGCTGAAGAGTAACCTCCATGATCATTTTTCACTATCCTTTTTTAATTTCCAAGTAAAAATAAATAATAAAAATTTTCACTATTTCTAAACAAATTAACTATGTAGTTACCATTTTTTACTTTAAAAAAAAAAAAAAATTCAGTCTAATGTTGAAAAAACTACTACACAGACAAAACTCGTTTTTTTTTTTTAATCCTAAATCATTTTTTGTAGTTTTATGTATCGGCAACTTTTAATTTTCGGTACCTAAATAGCTTTTTAGGATTATAAAAATGTCAATACACTATTTAACTAAAAACGTTTTTTTTCAATGAAAGTATAATAGTGTATATGTTTAGGAAAAAAAAAAAAATTAACTGCAAAGTTTTATTATGATTATATATTTCAATTCAGTATCCTTTAAAAAAAAAATCCAAAGGAAATGTGTATTTTTTATTTTGATAATGTTATGCCAAAAAATGATTTAATTAAACTTAATAACGTTAGGCAAATCTTTTATAAGCAGTTTACTCTCATGATTTTGGAGTCATGATAAAATACATCATATTGTTGTTGGGTAGAGCTTTTCATTATCGGTAGAATCTTAATCAAAATCTCTAACATTTAAATATATAATTAGCGGAAGAGATAAAGATGCTAAGCTCATTTTATTTCCCTTGTTTTATGTGTATGAAAATAAAGTAGTTTATCTTCAGTATCGCTTAGGTACAACCTTCATGAAAAGAATCAAGAAAGAAAACACGGCAATAACTACGGCAACGATCATCCAGTTAAGACCAGTTGTCGACCACACTTTAGCATTATACTTGGCTAGCCTGCCACCACTTTTTTGAGCATTGGTGTAGTTTTTGGAGACTATCTCTGACGCTTCTTGAACTAGCTCGTTGTCTTTTTTTAATGTCTCGCCGAATAATAGCGTGTTGCTTTTAAGTGCTTTTGCCATATTGAGCAAATCATCTGCAAGATCTTGCTGAGTTGCTTTTTGCAAGTCAAGTATGCTCTGAACATTGCTGGCATCGACTTTTTTTGTCTGAGTCTCGTCAACGCTTCTCGAACCAAGCAACTCTAATCAAATGTTATCAATTAATAAATTATTTTCAATGAATTGAAATATATAAATGGTGTTATTAATCTACAAATAATACAATTTGTCTTTTTTTTTCAAAATAAGACTGGTAAAAAAGGGATAACATTGAAATTACCTTCTCTATCGGTTTTTTTTACATTTCTTTTTCTAGGCCTCTGAGCACTATTGCTGATTTCCTCGCTCTTGAAATTTTTTTCTACACTTGAATTACCAACTTGAATTGGATCCGCAGCCGTTACTGAAGCAACTTTGGAGGGAGCTTCTACGTTCTTTTAACACAATAAAACATATTAATTTACATAATATGATAAATAGTTTAAATCTGATTTATCTATGAAAATAAATATAAGGTAATTACGATTTCTTGTGGCTTAGTAGACGTTTCAGGTTCGCTGATTTCTATGCTTTCAGGAGTTTCTGTGGCAGTGACTGAATCCTAAAAATTAAATTCGAATTTTATTTGAACTATAATTTTTATTATATTTTTTATAATAGATGGCAGTGAAATGAAATACCAATTCAGTTTTGTATTTCGATAGGCTAGAAATCATTTCGTGTATTCTTGATTTGTATTCATCTTTGAAGGAGTAATCAGTATTTTCTGCATATTCTATTTTCACTTTTTGATAAAGCTCTTGCAAGGAATCTAAACTCTAAATAATTCAAGAATTGTTTTAAATCATGATGAAATAAAATGAGTTAGGTTTTTAAATTTTTATTTTATTTAGTATGCGATAAACACACAATACCGATAAAATTTTTCGGTGTTTATAAACATATAAATGAAATTTTACCTTTTGAGTAAAATTGAGTTTGTTTTGTAATTCTGAAACTCTTTCCTTTTCAGCATTGGAAATTTCATTACTTAGCTTGGGAAAATTGAATTCAGATATTTGCGTTTCAACTCTAGCTATATGGCGCTTTAAGAATTTTTCGTCGTTTATCATATTTTTTGTTTAGAAAATTTATAAAAATACTGAAATATACAACTGTGATACTCTAATAGAGATGAAATTATAATCAAACTCTAAAAACAAAATTTTGAAACGTAGAATTGTTTCTGTGGATAAAACATTTGGTTATTAAGTGTACTCTAAATGCACTTCCTACCCAATAATAAACGATTTACGAGTATTTATTCTTCATTGGATACATCGAAATGAAACCAGCTAATGAGCGTACAGCTTTAATTTATTATTTACCCAATTATATCAATATCTTTTTCTACTATTTTAAAGTTAATATTGTAATTTTCTAATCAAACTTTAAGATATACAATAGATTTAGGTATGTTTTGATATCAATTGCACGCTTTGGCTATGAATCAATTGAAGATTATTATTAGGAAAATATATAATATTAAAAAGCGCAATACATTAAAAGTTTTCAACTACAAAATCAAAAATGATATCATAAATCATTATATTTCAAGCTAGCTATGATTTGTATTTTTAGTAAGTTTCCCTTTTTTGGTGCTACTTGGTACTTGTGATTTTGAAACTGCTCGCTTTTTGAAGTCAGTTTTACTCCTATTAAACCCAATTATATCTATACTGTCTTTCTTTCTTGGCCCTCGAGTCGCTCCTTTTTCAATAGTGGTCTTCTCGAAACTCATACCTTCGCATTTAGCTTCAATGAGAGTTTTAGGTGCTATCTTAGCTAGCCTTTGCAACCTTTTTGGAGTTTTGTCTTTTTTTTTCGTTATCAGTACGCTTTCAATTATGATTGTTTCAATTTCAGTATAATTTTCATATTTATTGTAATGATTATTACTTTTTGAGCCGTCAACAAAGCAATAACTTATATTCTGATCCTGATTTAGTTTATTTATAAATTTATTCTTTTCGGTGCTATCTGGTATCTCCCCAATTGAAATTCCTTTGCTACTTTTTTCTGAATTAGGCACAAAAAATGGAAGGCAATCTGGAATATTTTTAGAAAACAACTGTTCTTTTTTGAATTCTGTATCCTTGATAATCGAGATTTCTTCCTGTATGCAGTTCGTGGAATTATTATGCATATTTCCACCCCAATCCGATAAAATATTGTAATCTTTGTTTGCATGTGCTAAAGCTTTATTGAATTCTTTTTTATTTGCAGCTTGGGAAATATACCTCGCATTCATGTTTATATTATTATTTGGGGCTGTTTCAGATTTAATATCATTTGAAATATATCTATTCATCTCGATCTTGTAATGATTAGCCTCTATTAATCTAAACTCCGTGCACGCTCCCTTTGAGTAAGGTGAACACGCTCTGCTGTTAGCATTTGAGACTTTTATTTCTGTTAGATTTATTGAATCATGTTGACTATAAAAAATAGTATCATCTATTGCCCCATTACTTATTAATTCTTTTGGGATTATTAATGGCTTGATACTATCATATGTATGTGAAGGCTGTGGATACAATGGGTACTTTTCGATAGATAGTATAAAGCTTAGTAGATCGGATCCATAATTTATTAAGCTGCTCAGAACTTTATTTTGTTCCGAATATTTACCATAATCTGGACCAAAGAATTTGTTTATAAATTTTTCATGATCAGTTTCGCAGCTTTTCAAAATAAAGTCTAATATTTCATCGTCTCTAATTTTCATATTACTTTCATTTTTATAACTGTATAACTGAGGTTTTGGGAAAGTTATTTTATTTTGTATATAGCTATTAATGAATTCGCTTTTTTCAATACATTTGGTTAAATCATTGCTAAATTCTCGTGAAATTACATTATTATTTTTTTCATTTTTAGTTGGGGTTTTTGCACATATATTTTCGTTTTTTGATTTTTTAAATTTCTGCGTATATAACTCTGGATAAATTTGTTCGATTAATGAAATAACATATTCGTTCTACGCGTTGAAAATGATAAATAGAATAATTCAGAATATTTAAAGCGAATATAAATGTAATACTTGATGTTATATTTTCGAATTTTTTTCAAAATCTAAAAAAAAAAAAACTTACAGTTGTTTGGTATGAAGTAACAGTAACAGAAGTTTCCAAATTACTAATTAGATGAAAAGGGATGTCGGGGTATTCATTGAATAATACTATTCCCATAATCTCTCCATTGCACCTCGATGCTTTATTGCTGATTTCTGATATCAATGTCTCAGAAAATATGTTTAACTCGTTTTCGTGTCCTTTTAACGCTTGGAGTTTACCGTAGTATATATGAAAAACACTCTTAAACATAATATAGTCGATAATTTCCATAGAATCTAACAATCGCATATGAATTTTATTATTAAGAATAATTTATGCTCTTTAAATAGTTGGATTTTAATAATAAGTATCGAGTTACTTTTGGGAGGAAATTTATCTGAATTCAGCCATAGAATTATGTGACAGGTTAAAACTTCAGCTGATAAACATATACCTGCTTTCATATGTATATACCTTGAAATCAAATCAATCCTTGATAAATATTCATCTATTCAAATTTTTTAAAAAATTATAATTTCAAAATAATGCATGCATATCAAGTTTTATAAAAAAAATATCATAAAATTACTTTTTTCAGGCCCAATGTATTCCACTAATGATTCCCTGATCTTTGCAAATAAAACTATTCCTATTTATTATTAATATTTTATTATATCATAATTTAAATTTTTAAAATAAGTACCTTTCATATTGTATTTTCGCATAGACAATATTAATTAAAAAAATTCTAAAAAGTTGAAAACTTATTACCTACTAAAAATACTTCTTCAACTACCGACGACCATATATTTTCATAATCAAAATCTACCAAACATCTATCAGTATTATATTTTTCAAGATCAAATTCTGTGAACAGCAAAGCCAATTCAAATACATATAAATAGCTTGACGGATCTATTATTGTTGATTTGTCATATTTATTCAATTTGAACATTTTTTTTACCAGCTGGCAGTTTATTGCACAAGGATATATTTTATAAATTAGGATAGAATAAATTAAAATATTAGATCTCTTGGTTTATTGTTTTCATCAAAATTGCGAAAGAATGCTATGTATTTATATTGAATTAGATATGATAGTCAAATAAAGATTAAATCTTTCGATATTAAAATAGTTTATGCATAGATATGAAAGTATTTTTTTAGGATTATAACTGATAAAAATATATGAATTACAAAAATGTAGCATTCTGTTTAAGCGACAATGCTTTGAATAGTTATTATGAGGTAAGACATAAATAATAATTTGAAAATTGTGAGCTATAGTTGTATAGCATATAGTTATTTTAATTATGAATTAACTTTTTTTTATTTTCAAAATCGAATTGTAGATATTGTTAAGTTTTTATGATAAATTTTTGGAGTGGCTCACTAAAAAATATCTAATTATCTTTAAAAGAATTCGTCAAGTAGCTATAAGACTGTCAATAGCTTAAAAGCATTTTTCTTGTAACATTTGAACTAATTTGAATTAATTCTGTAGCATAATAGAAAATCTTGTGTTTAATTATTTTAAACTATATAGATGATAAATGCAATTGTTAATATTACTTAAAATATATTATACTATCACATTTCTACTATTATAATATATTTAATGCTTTATTACTATAATGCTCGTTGTATAAGAAACTGAGAATGATGGAATATACTTCAAATTATATTCTTACTTTTTCTCAAGAAATTTATTTACTCATTAGCTAAATAAAATCATTATTAATCTTAGATATAAACTACGATTTTTAATGATTCTTTTTAAACTATTTTTAAATGTGGAAATATATATCCAGCTTTTTTTATATAATAATAGCCTATCAAGGAAATATATAAATATTTTATTGTTGAAACTATATTTTTTCTATTGTTGGTACCATTTACTGTTAGTAAATTTTTTTGCGCCATACTATAATTTTTCAATGTATATATAGATAAAAGCTTTGCTCAAAATAGCATTAATTCAAATATGACCAAATACAATACAAGTATTGAATAAATGTACATAGGTATATTTAATCGTTAATCAGTCATTAATTTTTTTTTTTGCTTCAAGCGTATTATTTAAATAATACTGGAAAAAGTAATTATAGACAAAAAATAAAGTTTTTTTCCACTTTATTCACTTTATTCACTATTAATGGTATAGAAGCAAGCATATTTTTGGATTCTAAATTTAGTTGGTATTATTATAATTTTGGCCTAGGTTAAATTGTGTTTTTTTAGTGCAACCAAGATTTTTTTTAATCATCACATTAGCCAGCAATCTAATCTTCAATTTATTTATTTTTAAATCAAAGCTTTAATAACTTTTAAAATGGGTAGAGGCGCTACTCAAAATCACGATCTATTCCTTAGTTTATTCAACTTGAAAAACGGTCTAGCATTAGTTTAGCGATTAAAGAGAAAAAAATTGATTACACCAGAGTATTCACCTCATTTGCAAAAGATATATAAGCTTTTTTTTATTAACAACTATTTGCTATATTTCAAATTTAATTCAGTTTGCTATCTATTTAATTCAGATATGTTGCCATCAATAAGCAGATCTTCTCCTCAAAGCCTAGATTTATCACCAGCCAACAATTGTATAATTTCGATAACATATTTTAGCTTATTCGCTGTAGTGATAATAAAACTAGCAAATAGTTGGACAGATTTTTTCTTATATTTTTAAAGCCTAAATAGACTTAATCAATCTTTTATAGCTACGCTTAAATGTTAGACCTCTTGCCCTTTATTAATTTTCAATTTTTATAAACTTTTCTCTTGTGTATTTTTACCATAAAATCAAATTAAGAAATGAATTACGATAACGAAATTGATCAGGTTAGTCTCAATCAAATTTTCTCTTTTATGAATGTTTAATCTCGCTTCATATCAAAAAAATTTAAAAATGAATATATCTTACTAAAAAAAAATAAAAACTATGCTTTACAACTTCAAAATTTTTAAATAATACCAGCAAAAGAATGCGATGACTGTTGATTTATCTTGTATAATAAGGCAAGTATATATTCGTATTTTTGAAATGAATTTATTTATGAATGGCTTACCTGTACAAATACGTATTTTTAAATCTATTAAAATAACAGAATTTGCACAGCAGAATCTTCACTATATAACGAAAATCAGAAATTGATCAAAAAAAAAGCATCAATTGAAACCTTACTCGATACAAATCAAAAGCAATTAAACTTGGTAATAAATTTAAATTACATATTTGAAATATCTGTTGGCACAATTTTTGTCTTACATTTTAATAATACCGATTATTAAACAATATTTTTATAACTCCCGGAATCTTTTAATAAGAGGCTTCAAAATGAAGCTATTAAAACTAGAATCAAAATTTTACTCGATTCTATAAATTCCAAAAAAGCGCAATATGAAGCATGTAAATTATATTTCCAAATTTTACTTTTATTTACTTTTTAACCTTTCTTAAAATAAACTATTAGTGCACTTATTTATATAGTGAAGTTATTTGCTGATAAAAAGGAAGAAGAACTAAAGAAAAAGAAGGAGGAGTTATCTTTGCGCGAAAAAGAAAATATAAAAGCGCCTAGTATTTTGGGAGAAACTAGAATAGTTTTATCTCAGAATAAGGTTATTCTTGATAATACTCTTGAATTGATTGCAAAAAAGCGCTCAGAATTGGCCCAAGATTTATCATTTGTCTTTCCTATTTTGTCGGTATAGGATTTCATTTCTATTAATCCTTGAAATATTTAACATTTTACCCTTTTTATATTTTTACATTGATAAATACTAACTTTTACTTTCTAAATTTTAACTTTTGTCAAATTATAAATTTAAAGGATAATGATTCTAAGAAATGGACCATTAATGGACTGCGGCTAGATTTCATTAACTCAAACTCTACCCCCCTTATACAAGAAAGTTCAGCAGCTATGGGATATGTAGCCTGTTTAGTACACTGGATATCAGTATATTCGAATGTACAGCTACTGTATCCTATTAGACCACGTTCGTCTGAACCTCTGATATACAGCTATGTTGCAAAAAAATTACATAACCAACTGTAAGTTTGTGAGCATATAATAAATATCATTTTTATATTTTTTTACTCAAACTTTCTCTAAAATCACAAATTAAACTTTATTCATAATCAAGATATTAAAAACTATATAACTTTGATATAATTTAGAGTGTTCCCGCTTTACCCTACCCGTGGCGTCGATAAACCTAGACACGAATATGGGATTAAACTACTACAAGCAGACATTTATCTTATTTTTAGTGCATTGGGTATTGACGGGTATAACTCGAATTCAATACTAGCCAATTTAAACAAAATATTTATTGCGCTCGACATATAGCGTTGATATATCTTTAAATCAATCATACTCGCATATTAATTATAGTAACTAATCATTTCAATATCACTACTAATATAATTTTGTATATCGTTAATAATTAAGAGAATAATCAATATTTAGCATTTTTTAAGGAAATAATATATATTTATTATTAAGTGAAGAGAACATTTTATTTTATTGGTTTATAAGTGTTGCTTTTCTATTAAATAGTAACTATGTACTTGTAACTAAATTGTTAAACTCGATATTTTGGAGCCAATCTAACACTACAAATTCTAAATGTGATTCGAAATCATTGATTTGGTCAGTGGCTGATTTACCAAGCAACTTTGATGTTGTTTCCAAAACTGTGCTGTTTTCAAAGCACACAGTGAAAGACTTCTTTTTTCCATTTGAGTCGCCTTCTTTAAGATCTAGATCTACTTTACTGGAATTGCTGTTTGAGTAAATAAAAGGTACAGCGGCTGGTTTTTTCCCTAATTCAATAGAATTGAGATCAGACAGCTTGAGAATCAGCATTTCTTTTTCTCCTGTGCAACTGATTAGATTGCTAGCAATTGTTTCACTAGTTTCGCTTGGCTCGCTGCTTTCATCTGGGAATTCAGGATGAACATAGTACCCAACTATAGATTTATTTACTTTTTCGCAATATATCATAATCTAGAAAAAAAAAAATTTAAATTAATAGTAGAATAGAAAAAAAATTAAAATTATAAGAAATTAATCTTATAGTTTAGAAAATCTTATTTGAAGTCAAGAAGAAGAACTTATCTAGAGTAAAATTTTGTAGTTTTATATTATAGATTACCTGTTGAATTGATATATCGAGAATTGCACTAGTTGAAATTGATCCATGACCGACAGGTATGGCATCAGTTACCCTAATCAAATTTCCCGTGGATAAATTTTGTCTATTACCGATGAGAATCCCGTGTGCTCCCGAAACTCCATTATATTTGAGCGAGTGATATATGGCTTTAGAGTATGCTAGTTTTGATAAATTGTAATGAGACATTATGTGAATTTTAATTGACAATATCTGAACTGTGTATATAATTTCTTAATAAAGGAAATATAACTGACTTTACAAATTTTGATTTTTGCAACAAATCTGGCAGAATTTCAAAAACTTAATACGACTATTCCTTCCTTTTTTACGCGCAATAGAAAAATGCCCACAATTTCTGTTTCGAATTGGTCCAATCATCTTTCCTTCTGCCTTTTATATTTTTATAGCTAATAACAATTCATTGATAATTTATACCTAAAATCTATTGGATAACTGTGTTTTTATACTATTATATACTTACAAAATTTACTATACAATTAATTCTAAATTTATATATAGTTAGTAAATCAGCAATACAAGTATATAAATATATGAAGTTATAGGCAACAAAATACCCCAACCCATGAAATAAAATAGAACTACTATTTTTAAGAAAATCAAGGGTAGTAAAAATATTGTGATAAATCCTATATTTCTAGAAATTAAAATTATATCATACTCTAATATCTAATAAAAGATATCTTTTTTAATTTTTTCTAGCAGAAATTTTTTTTAGTTTTTTTCGTAAACGCTCTTACCAATCTGGATTTTTCATTTTGCTAATAAATTATAGCTAAAGAAAATTTTTCGAAAGCTATTATTTCCTTTTCGTGATATTTGTTATGTGAACTATGATAATAGCCTAGCTCTTCAATTTTATATTAATTTTGTGAATTACTTTAGTATATCCTTAACGCATATTTATAAATTCTGGAGATAACAAAATGAAAGGGTATTTATCAATGTTTTTTTTCAATGGCTTCGAGGTAAAACATGCACGAAGTGTGATCTTGATAATTTTGTGATTTTTTTTCTTGTATTTTATATGTCATAATTATATTTATTGATACTTCTACCAGAGAATATAAAAAAATATACTAAAAAAAAACTGCATCAAAAAGCTTATAGATAATAGCGAAAATTGCGAGGACATATTTTACACCTAGCAGCGGAGGGAGTTCGGTTAAAGAATTATTTTTTTAATATTTTTTTAACTTTTTAAATAGTTTTTAATAGTTTTTAATAGTTTTTAATAGTTTTTAATAGTTTTTAATATACTTTTATATTATGCTTAATAAACTCTGTGAGGGAACAATAAAAAAAGACATATTTTACACTGGAATTACAGGATACATATAATGTATAAACTCGGTTTTAAATATGAAGGGATTCCAAGAAATTTTATATATAATTAGATATATATTCCTAAATTTTCTAATTTCATATCAGTATTTTTTTCCAATTAATATATGTATTTTAATTAAAATTAACTCTATCTCAAATTAAAATAAACCATTTATTCGCGTTAGGTATAATTGAAAATTTTTTGATTTCAAATATATACAACAGCCTTGAATACATCTTTAGCTTAATTTCTATATTTAATTACATATTCATTGTATGTTATATATACACCTAAATTTAACGCTAAAAATAATAGCTATATGCATATTTTGTAGACTCTTTATTTTTTTCTCATATTTTATTTGAGCATAATTTGAAATTTCATAAAACCTCATTTTTTAGTAGAACTCTTCACTCTCGATCACTTTGTACGCTGTATCCCAACCCAGTAATTGGATAAAAGAGGTTTTTATAGCTCCTTATCGCACATATGTCAAACAAAATAGCAAATAATTGCTATTTATACGGGCTTGGTGTTACATAATTGTATATGCTGCAAATGTATATTATCAGATAGCACTCTAATTCAGATTTGTATACGTGTAAATAAGAATTGACAAGTACTGAGTATCACTGCTTAGTAGATAAATTTTTAACTTTGCTGCATGATAAAAATGAGACAAATTGATTATTTAAATAATAACTGAATTAATAATTCATTTTGTACAAAAATATATTACACTATTGTTAATAGCCGTAGATCTTTTATGCGTGTGCTTACTCTTTATTTATTTATTTACTTTTTTCGCGTTCCTAGATCATCTTGTAATTATACATCACCAACTAATTTAACATTTTCGAGTGTCTACAAGCTCTGATAATTTCTAGAATTTATATTTCCTTGCGCTCAATTCTTTTTTAAAAAAAATGTGCAATATTATTGATCCTGAATTATACTAATTTTTTTTTTTTTATAAATGTATCTAAATCATATTCCGCAAACAAATTATTTAGATTGTACTAAAGCACATAATTCACTATTGCGAACAAACCCTCGATTTGGAAGGGAGTGCGATATTTCTGGTTCTGGTATTATTTGGTATTTAGTCAATTACACGCAGTTGTATTTTATATATATATATATCACAGAATTTTATAGTCAAGATATATTTTTCTATAGGAAATATTATCTCGCTATTTAACTTTACTCTTTTCCCCATCCTCATTTTTTTTTGGCGCAGGGATGTGGGGGTGGTCAAATCGGAATGAGCTGGGCGGAAAAATAATTAATGAACAGAAGGTAAGTTGGCCGAATGGAATAAAATATTAGTATTTTATTTTTTTTTATATAGAAAAAATTATTTAATCGATTCCCAAGTTCCCCAACTCTCATTCCCAGACTTTGTCATTAATATATTTAAATTATTTTCTTTCTTTTTTATTAAAAATGGGGGTATTAATGCTTTTGAGTATAGCTTTTCAATGATTATATATTAAATAGAACTTGTAATTTTCAGCCTTTTTAGGGCATAGTATAATTATCGCATTTTGTTGTTTTTTTAATTTGATTATTTGCTGGAGTATATTTTTTATATTCTGGTATTTTTTTTGAAATATATGTTGCTGATATTTGAAACGAACTTTTTGATTAAAATAAAAGTTAGGTAAGATAAAGAAAGAAAAAGGGTTGGACGGAAACTTTATTAATTATGTATAAAAGGCAATATTTAAATTACAGAATTGAAAGTAAAAAGGCTAGATATGTATAAGCGAGAAGGAATAATGGGGAAAACATGCGAAGAAATAGAAAATTAGATGTGTAAAAAAAAAAAGAGTAAATATCAATTAGATACGTTTAAAAACGTCAAGTAGAGATTTGACTTTGTGCTCTAATAGCGGGTCAACAGTTGATTCGTGGAGAGAAGCGAGGTAAGACTTGCTTGATTTATCGACTAAATCTTGCAAGTTTTTGATGAACTCTGAGAGTTTTGCAATAGTGTTATTCTTTTCGGAGTTTTCAGATTCTAGGTTAGATATTTTCGATTTTAGGAACATCATTTCAGCATTTTCAAAGGCGTTGGTTGACAGAGACAAATTTTTAAAAGAGGGTCCGTTGATGTAAGCTTTGAGTTTTTCATTTTCTTGCTGACCAGCTAGTAGCTTTTGTTCAAGGTCTGATTTGTATTCGAAAAGCTTTTCGAGCTCACCTATTAGCTCTTCGGGGTTGTCAAGGAGAGGTAATAGCTTTGGGTTTATATCTTTAGTTTTCAGGTTATTATAGTTATCAAAACTGTTCAAATGATTTTTAAGGTTTTTCTTTTTAGAGAGCTCTTCGTAGCTGGGTCTACTTTTGAGTTCAGGAAGATTTGAACCATACCCAAAGTAAGGTAGAGTTGATTCAAAATCAGAATGCGAGTCAAAATTGTTGAATAAAGTTTCTGACGTGGCAATAGTAGTTGATGTTCCAGTTCTTAATCTATTTTGATTTTTAGAATCTGCAATACTGAGGTTTGGCAGCTTTTTACCTGCGTTCCTACTATAGTTTGTTCTTTGAGGGCTCTGTGCGAGATTCTGCCAAAGCTCAGTTTTAGCTCTCTCTTGGAAAGAGTCGATTCTTAACTGTTCATTGATTTTACATTGTCTTTCAAGCTCCGACTTTAGGTTTTTAACATCATTAGTTATGATTTTATTTTCATTCATAGAGACTTCAAGTTGAGATTCAAGATCTATAACTTGAGATTTTAGTGATTCTAGAAATTCATGCTCTTCTTGGGACATACCATGTTGCATATCACACTTGTAGGATGATTCAAGATCTTTTTCCATTGATTTTATAGACTTTTTGAGTTCGGATATTTTATCTTTTAAGCGAGAAATTTCGTTGTTTGCACGTACATTCGATGCTCTAGCGCGAGTGAAATCGTTAATGATAGCTTCTAGTCCTTCGTAGGAGAGCTGATTTAAACTATCCATCAAAGTTCTATTCCTAATTTTGAGATCAAAGTTTTCTTTTAGCAGCTCTTGTATCTTGCTGCTTTCAGACTTTATATGATCGAGTTTGGGTATTTCGACTGAATCTTCAGAATTAGAATCAGGTTTTAAAGCAAGAGAGTTGGTTTGAATTTTACTAGGAGTCTTTGATTTTCTCGATGGAGTTTTTTTGAGTGGAGTTTTGGAATTAATGGCTGAATTATTGTTATTTGCGGGTTTATTATAATTGGCGCCAAGCAATGAGCCAGAATTTCTATTGCTTCGATTAGATCTGATGGGGTTTGATGCTTGATTAGATGAAGTGGGAGTGATAGCAGTGGAGGAAGAGCGATTGGGGTTACTTTTTAATTCTGATCTAAATATTGATGTATCACTTTTGAGTCTAGTATGCTTATAGCCAGCAGAGTTATCTAACGAAGATTTTCTGTTTTGGAATGATGATATCTGGCCATAACCCGGGCTGTATAAAGGCTTTGAAGATACCATTGAAGATCTCTTAGGGTTATTTTCATTTAAAGATTTATAAATGCTGGGATTATTGGAAATTTTGTATTCAGGTCTTTCTGATTTTGCAGAACTATTTCTATCCAGCTTTGTTTGTGATATATTGTCGTATTTTAGAGAGTTATTTCTAAGTAAAGAGGAAGGGCTGAATAGATCCTTGTGTTTAGGGATGATAAGGTTTGTAGGGGTAATGTTTCTATTTTTGGCCAGCGTAAAAGAGGGCGATTTTTGAGGGTAATCATTGACACGAAGCTCGGAATTTTTGAAGAGAGGGTTATTATTATGGTTGTTTAGTCTAGAAGAGTTGAAGTTTTCGGAATAAGTATCTGAATCATGGAAGTTATGAGAATTGTATTGAGTAGGAGTAGGAATTGAGGATAAGGGTCTGTTTGATGAAAGAGATTGGCTGAAGATGGATTGGTTTTTAATGAGTGATTTATGAATGAATTTTTTTGAAGAATCGCGAGCTTTATATTGGAATTTTGGAGAATTAGAATCGGTATGGATGTTTTGAGTGCTTCCCGAAACAGAGTTGGCATTGCTGTTATCATAACCATCTTTATCAGAAATCGATAGTCTGGAAAATTCGTTTATAGGTAGTTGATGGGATTCAAAATCTGTAGTTAAATCTGGATTAATTTTTGAGTATAAGCTTTGGTTTGACTCGGGAGATTTAAGGGGATTTTCTGCGGAATCAAAGTATATAATGGAAGGGGTGGGCGAGTTTCGAGGTAGGTTAGCATACGAATTATAAAAGGAGTTTTTCGAAACGGGGGCATTAGGGTCGATATGGAAAGATTCGTTGCTGTCTAAAGAAGAATTAGAAGCGTTTACAAGGTGTTCGTTTTTTCTTTGGGGCCAGTAGCAATCATCGCTATGCTTTGCAGAGCCCAACATAGTCTGTAAAAATTAAGTGGAAAAACTTTTTCGAGGAGAGCGAATTGTTTCTCAAAGATTTTTCCAAAAAATAAAATAAAATAGTAAAAGTGGATAAAAATTAAATAAAAAATAAAAATGGTATTAGAGCAATATTTTGTTTGGTTATTTTGATCAAGAGAGACTAAAGTCGCCAAAATGTATTTAAAAGACCAAAAAAAAAAATAAGCGGGTTAACTAAATGCTAGGGCTAAACAGGAACAGAAAATAGATGGATTTTGAGATATGGCTACAGTTTACATAATTGTTGATTATTAATAATCTCGGAAATATCTGACAAAAATTCTCGAGCGATTAATACGCTTACCTCTCTATACTCTTATTGAACAATTAAATTTGTTATATTGATATTTAGCTCGCTTAATAGTAGCAGTAGCAGCACCTGTAATAGTTGCTCAGCATAATTTACGACTAGTTCAATCATGTGCCTAGTACTTCACTTTGCTGCTCGACGACTCGTTTCGCTCTGTTTTCTGCTAACTATCCCCATTGTTCTATTTCCTGCAAGAAAATCTGATTAGACTAACTTGCTGAATATTCTATTATCCTATAATTATCTGGATTTTATTACATTGTACATCACTCGATTGTTTTCTAATTTCATGTGAGGCTCTTCCTTTATGCCTCTGAATCTGAAGCCTATGTCTAGACTGCTAAGTGGTCTTGGTCTCGCGATAGGTTTTATCCATAGCTTCTTCGAGCTGACAAATCCCATTTCGCTAATGGTACCACAAATCCTTAGTATGAGTCTACGCAGCCCTAGAAGCTACACTTATATTGCCAATACTAATGATATCTAACGCCTAGCGCTCATTCCCTTGCCTGCCAATAGTCCTTAGCTTTTGCTAATATATAAGCTGTACGAGATAAGCTTAGCAAATCGAATCTGGCCCTTACTTATCCTTAGCCAGTAGTATGCCAGAAGCAATACTAAGGGTAAACTAAATGGGCGAGTATTTATAACCTAATTTACAACTTAGAGGTTCCTGCAAAATACCCAAACCACTAAAAACACTTAATATGCTTTGCAATTAATTAATAATAAGATTATATTTGAATCGTATATTTAGATTAAATCCATCTGCACCAATTAAGGCTGCTCTAGAACTCTACCATTAAAAAGTTTTTTTTACCTTACAGAATATATTTGATTATTTAGCTTTTGGAGACTAGAACGAATAAAACTAAAACTTTCTAAAAATGGTCAAGTCTTAGACCCCAATACATTTATTAATAAGTTAAAACAAAAATCAAAAATTTATCGTCGGGTATTGCTGAAAAACAAATGTGTAAATTACTACTGTTACTCTTTTTTTAAAATTGAGATGTAAAAAAAATTCACATAGCTGCGTACATACCCAGATAGGCCTATAATATCTGCGTTTTAATAGTTGGTAAAGTTATTGCGTTTTTGGTTATTGCAAAATAAAAAAATAATAATCGTGAAATTCTGAAGATTTCACTTGAGATCACGCTGAGAACTACTTTGCCTACAAATTATAATTTCAATTCCCATCAGCATAAAACATCTTATAATATTCATCTACCTAGTATATGTAGTATCTCAAAAAATAGATAATCATCTTCCCGATTAGTCTATCTATACCCACCCATTTCTGCTTTAAAAAACATCAAATTGCTTAGAGAAATTCAGGCTCATGTAACTAAGTGCACCTCATCGAATATTATTAAAACAACTCGATGCAAGGTAAACGCAACTCAAAATGCTTATCAAATGATTTGCAGCAGTAATTTGGCATGTAAAGCACAGATTTTTTTATATTCTTCTTTTTCATCCTTTATTTTTATTGGTGTCATTCCTCTAAAAATCTTGTTTGATTGTTTTAGTTGGAAATCTTGATCAATCGTTCAAAAGCTCATTTTAATTTTTTTTCTTCCAAAAGCGTCCACGCATGCAATCTCTTCTTAGCTTCCGCTTGTATCATTACTCTAAGCTCTTTTATAAAAATCATATTGAAATAAAATAATTTCATCCAACATACTTATAAAATAAAAACTAAAATAAATCTTTTACATAAAAAATCTTCATAACCATCATCATTATTAATAAAATACACCTTTAAATGAAAAAAAATGTTTTGCAAATGTATAGAATTAATCTTATAACAGCTTTCAAAATCGTCACTAAAATATTTCCAAAAGGCCTCTAAAAAAATTTAACAAATTATCAACAGCTTTAAAAAAGTATCTCTACCCCATCCCCACTCGCAAAAACGCTACTAAAGAGATATCGATTACATTTTAGTACATTCTTGTAAAATAAATAAACCAATAATAACTCCATATCTTCAAATTGGCCAATAATAAGCAAATAAGAATTCTAATAAAAAATAGTTCAATTGGTACCTAGCTTTTAAATTTCTCAATGAGGCAATCTGTAAGAGGGGCAAATTGTAGTTAAAATAAAATTATTTTCCATTCAATCTACTATTCTACTAGCATTTTTTTTGGAACTTTTTAAGTATTTTAAATACGGCGTTAACTATGAATGGATTATTGTTTTTAGGAGCGCATCGTTCTTTATAAAAATTTTCCTACTAATAATCATAGTTTTATTACTAAAAAACATTAGAGAATGTTACCTAATTTAATTCATATTTCAACTTATAGCATTATTAAATTCGTATTAAAAAATCAAATAGATAAAACTTTTCCGCTCCTTATGAGAATCGTTTAAATGTAAATCAGTTAATAAAAAAACAATTATTATTTAAACTTGAACCTCATTATTTTACTAATTTAATAAAAAAAATAAAAGATTCTTGTTTTTTACCATGCTAAAATTAATTTAATCATATTTGCGGATCTAAATATTTTCAAATACATTCAGTAGTATTTTAATTTAAAATTCTTTAATTTTTCACATTTCGCTCTAGAAACACCGTTATATACTTAATTTTTCATTAAATTAACTTTTCCAAATACTATAGCAAATTTTAATATATAAAAAAACTCTATTTAAAACTCTCTAAATTTTAAAAATACATAAAATATATGGTTTCATTTAAAACTATAAATAAAATTTCAATTATCTTAAATCAAAAATTAGATTTAAAATAAAAAATCTATAAATAAAATAGTATTTAAAAATTTATCGATATTTAAGGTGTTCAAAATAGCTCTGCTTTGCCAATATGAAATCAATCAATCTTAAAACTATATAAAAATAATTTTTAAAACTAAAAACTAAACTCTACTAGATTAGAGGTCACAATACACATCTATCCGAAAGATAAACTTTATTAAAAATATTAAGCTTTATTATATTTTGGTGTTAGTTTTATTCATTATATGAAATATTTTTTTATTTTTAGTTATACAAATGACGAAATTTTACCCCTATGTATATATATATATATATTCAAGTTTCAACGGATAGATATATAATATTGATAAATCGACCTTATTCTTGCACAAAATTCTTTGCGTCATTAACAGAAAAGAACGGTTTAGATTTATAAAGTCAATAATCAGCATATAATTATACATGTATCCGTGTAGCCCACGCCTCTTCACAACAATTCTCGGTTATACTTTTCTTTATAAATATATACATAATATTTTATCAATCTCAATATATATATCAAAATTATATTAAATTTTATTTTTTAATATTTTTTAATAAAAAAATCATGAATATTTGGCGGTATATCTATAATAATTTAAATTTTACATGAAAAAATTACTCAAAATAAGAATAAATATTTCAAAAGATAATTTCGTAAACGTAATAATATTTTACCAGCATGCTTCTATCGAATTAATCCAGGAAAAAAAAAGCGAATGAAATAATTCATGCTAAAAATTCTTCAACAAAAAAATAATAATATTCAAATCATCACTCTTGTGCAGTGATTATAAAATCCATAATTTATTGATAAAAAGCAGCTTAAATAAACTTTTTTATCCTAACTCAATGTTTACTGTAGCAAAAAGATAGCATCAAATAAATATTTAAAATAGATAAAAATCGATATTCTTATATTTTGAAATTCATAACACATTACAAAAGATACTAGTGTGAATTTTAAAATTGAAAAAAAATTATGATTTTTTAAATTATTTGTATAATAAATTTACAGTAAATTTTAATTATATTTATAATTATCAACAACTAAATTTTTATATATGGATATGTTGATTTTATAAAATTCCTGTTTGTAACAAATGGTTAAATTCAAAAAATGAATTTATTAAAAAAAAAAGCTGTAATGATCGTCATGTTTCAACAAATATTTGATAAAATATTCAAGTCTAAAATGTTCAGGGTAAAATAAAAAAGTAATAGATTTAATCTTAATTAAATTTTGAATCTCAAACTTATGTCATAGCATAAACAAAAATTTTATTTTTAATTTTCATATATTTATCAGACTTTTTAATTCTTTACAAGTTTTTTAAAAATTTTTAACTTATTCTCAAAGTTAAAACTAAATAATAAATTATACTAAAGAAAAGATTAAATCGAAAAAAGCATGTAAAAATCTATTTTTTGAAAGAGGCTAAAATATTACCCACATAGCATGTTTTAAAAACCGTTAATATTAGAAAATAAAATATGCGCTATAATCAGGATTCATTTTTTATGAATTTTGATAGATTTCGAGTTTTCCTCGACTTGCTAAAAATGAAAATTGAAAACCTTTTAATGAAATGTATAAATCACAGTTGTGAATATTCAATTCAAAAATTTTGCATTAGAATAAATAAAGAACATTTAAAATATTTATTATATAATGTAGATAAATAGTTTGAAAAAATTAATTTGGATAACTATTGGAATTTATTGGTTCAATGGTAAAGTATTCGCTTCATGAATACGTCTAAATACCATAAGATGAAATTTTATATATTGGAGGTGTCAATTTGTATATATCATCTAACGTTACATAAAATCAAAACCTTCTCAATTACCAGATCAAAAATTTCTTCGACAAAAATAATAGTATCTTTAATTATTTTTTGTATCTCCTGGAATGAAATTTCGTTATTCTAGAAATAAATAAATAAACAAAATTTAATTACTAAATTTTGAAAACAGAATAAACTAGTGTCTGAATTAATTGAATATATTTCCTTTCGGTATTTTTATATTTTAGTATGTAAAAAGAAATTTTCCTAATTATAAAAAAATTTTCCTCACAATTACATAAAGATATCATCATAAAACTAATAAAAAAAAATCTAGCTAACTCTTAGGCATTATTTTCTAGCTCTGGTCACAAATATTTTGAATATTTATCTAAATTATGATCCATTTTATAGAATTTTTTCAATAAAAAATTTATTTAAATTTAATATCAGATATTCAATTCGAATAATGTCTAGAATATAGGTATAAATACATATTTATACAGCAATATAATTGACTTTAAAATAATTAAATTAGAAAAAGGGCTTTAAAAAATCATATAACTGAATATTAAAGAGCTATTAATACAAAGAAATTGTATAAGTAGATGAATCTAATAATAAAATAATTGTATTAAAAATTATAATTCTACAAGTAAAATTTTCATTTTTCAGTACGAGAAGAAAAATGACTTGTTTATTCTTCAATATGTATGAAAATAATTGATAGTGTAGATATTGAAGGATTCAAGCCATAAATCTATAAGTTTTCCAAGATTTTTACTATTAAAATTTTTTTCACAATGTGTTAATAGATAAAAATTAGGTATTCATTACAAATAGAGTATATAGTGAGGAAATGAAATTTATTTTCACCATAATAACTTTAACCAGAAAAAAATTTTTTCTCATAAAAATGGATTGCTTTCTGGAAAACAGAAAATTAATATGATAATAAGCTGAACCAAGATTTTTAGTTAAAAAATAATTTGAAGCTAAAAGCCTTGTATAAAATTATGATTAGAAAATAAAAAATAAATACTCTGTTTTTATATTTTAATAAATAGATTAATTTTTAATAATTCGATTTTTGCCTAATTGTAAAATATAATAATATAAATTGTGAATTTTTAATTATGATAAATTGATTAATAGAGATTATTATTCTTATTTTTAGTTGATATTATTCAATTTATTGGATAAAAGTACTTTTAGTGCTTCAAATCCTATTTTAAATTGTTTAATATTGTAATTATCGAAAAGATAGCGATTTTATGACCATTAATTATTTATTCTCTATAACATTAGTCTGTAAATAAAAAGACATATATTAATAATATTTTTGAAATATTTTACCTTGGTCTAATTCTTGAAAGAAATGGAGGATCTAGAGAACCTGCGAGGAATCGATTGAAAATTTATTTTTATATTTTAGAATTTCTTTTAATTATTAAAAACGGTTATAAACAATGTATTTTTTCAAATAAATTATGAAATAATTAAGGCATTTTTTTAGTTTATTTTTAGATTTTTTAATTCAAGTAAAGTAATTTTTATCTGTTAAATTAAATACTATAGATTTAAGGGGATTAATATAAGTAATGAAAAAAACCACACCGCCATAACAAGTATAATAAAAGGTTAAATATATTTTGATTTTAACTTGCATATAAATCACTAATAATCTAAATCAAATAAAAAATCCAAAAATACGATTCAGTCTGGTAAATAATTAAAATAAATATTTGAAATAAAAATTAAAGACAAAAATTGCGCAAAAAAAAAACTGTTTTTCGGGTATAAAATTTACATTTATCATTTTTTGTTATAACATATTGAAAATTCATTCAATTAGATAGTTAATAAAAAAAATTAAAATGATATTTAATACCTAATATATAATAAGAGAATCACTGAACTATAACTCAAAAATATTTAACCAAAAATATCATAGACATTCCAATTTTATTTTATTGTTTAAGTATTTTTATAAATTTATTTTGTGAATTTTGAAAAAACCGGTCAATTGAAATTAAAAAACGATATAAACTGATCTTTATGAATTACAAAAATTCATAATAAAAATGATGAATATTTATATTGACAAAATAACCTATATAATATTACATTTAATGAATTGAATTTATTCAAGAAAATAAGAAACTAAATTTAATAAGCCAAGTTAGTATGAACGATTTTAATATCTAAATATAGAGATTTAAAAACAATTATTATTATTAAATTTGATTTCTAGGCAAAATTTTTATAAAGAATGACGATTTATTATACAAAATTTATAAAGAATTAAATTTTTTATATTTCTAATTCAATTTACACTTATTTTTTAATAAAAACTTCAAAAAATTCTAATTTTTTTAATTATAATGCATAAATTATAAGAAATATATGCTATCAAAATTTCTATAATTTTACTTCCATTGCTCATATTATTTAATTTTGAATAACACAAAATTTTCATTCTCAACAATCAGGCAATTAAAGTTAATAGTAAAAATGTTTTTTACAGGTAAAAAATCTCTGGCTGTTCAAAAATTTTTTATTCCTAACATGATTCTACACTATATAAATTGCTTATTGATAATAATTGTATATTAAAAGTAGCGCTTATTTTAAATTGGACTTATTTTATTTCATCACAATATTTTTTTATTATTATGTGTTAATTTATATATTTGAAATTATATAGGATGTTTTAGACAGACCAAGAAAAGCTAGTTATCTCTAAATGGGATAATATATAATTCAGACGTCTTGTATATTAATTGTAAAATAAATTTAGATAGTTATGAGATACAAGTAATTTTGATATTATTTTAAAGCGAATTAATGGTTTTTATTTTAATCAGAGTTAGTATAAATTGGCTAAAAAATACTCATATATTTTTTTATTTTTCTTTCTTTTTATCGTTTCATTATTTTGCGATTAAAAGTGATACAATTATAGGATTTTAAATTAAATCAAATAAAAAACTTTAACTAAAGTGAATTAATTAAATAATAACATTATAATTAAGTAATAATTAGTGTATCAATATTTAGAAATAAATTCCTTTAGATTAATTAACATTTAAATTTAATAAACAGGTAAAAAATCTTCATGTATTTTAAAATTTCAGCAAAATTGATCCTAGAAATAGTTTAGAACATTTGATTCCATGGCTGTGAAGATTAATTATTTTCATATTATATTATATATTTTTAATCTACTTTTATTGGGTTTATCAGTTCATAAATCTATTAAAATTTGTATTTTTATTCATCATAATTTAAAATTTTCAAATATATATATATATAGCTACATAGTATTATATACCTCTCATAAATAAATAGCGCTGAAATATTAAATATACTAACCTGATAATTCTTAATTTAAACTATGAGTTCATTTTTTTATTTCAGTAAGTAATCCTACTTTAATTGAAGATTTTTGTTTGAAAAATGAATAATAATATGTATTTCACCCCCTAAAATGAAGATATGAGAATTTTAGCGCGTTATACAAGGATTAAAATTTTAATTTTGAATATAATACTCACACAGATAATTTTTGTCTAATATTTATAAATAATAATTTTATAGTCATCGTATATTCAGTGTTATCATCGTCTGAAATATTCAAATCGATATTTATTTCGAATCTTTCAAGCGATACTTTACCATCACCTTTTAGTTAAGGATATTTTTTATAACAACTCCTGAAACTATTGAATTTTAATAGTTTTTAAAATAAATATAAATAGACTTATGAAGATTATAATTTAATTATGATGTCGAAAAATAAAAATTCTATGATATTTATTCATTTATTCAGAATTTTGAGTGTATTTTTAGTCCGCTCATCACGGGGTTTCATCAATATATTTTTGTAGAATTTTATTATGCGTCGGGTCATTGTCGATAAATTGATAAACTAAATAATAATAGATGAATAATTCAAAAAATATTTAAAAATTTTTCTTAGCAATATCAATAAAAAAATCATACTCGATAAATACTGTAATAGAGATATTTACAAAAATAAGAAGTTGTTTTGATTTTTTAAACAATAATCAGAAAAATACCAGCTCAGTTTTTATGATAATTTTATATTAACTACTAAATAAACAACTTGCCAAAGTTATTATGGCGATTATTTAGAGGAGCGGAACTGATTCTTTTATAATTTTCCTACTTAACAGATTTTATTTTATTTTCAAATACAAATAATACTCTGAAATATCCAGTAAAAAAAACTCATCAACTGGGAATCTCCTATATATTTTTAAAGCAATATACTATTGGATTTTATGATATGTAAGGCTAAAAGGTCTTTTTTGAACCAATAAAATCAAATAAAAATTTAAAAGGTTTAGTCTGTTGATTGAATCTCAAAAAATAAAATAAAATTATTGGATTATTTTTACTACCAAAAAATCTATTTCACTAAATTATACTTTTAAATATTTATTACATATTATAGATTTTATCAGTACCGTATATTGATCAATTCAAATATATGGGAGATTCTGAACGAAGAGAATACTTAGTTGCAGTTTAATGTTATTGCCCTGAATAATCACCTAACTCTGGTATTATTTGTAAAATCGAAAAGTATTTTTGTTTTTTCATTTTCTTCGTTTGATTATAAAATTTTTATTTTCTAAAAAAGCAAATTATTCTACTCATCGTTCATTAATTTTCTATGCGATTTTATACACTTTAGCTCTTTACACTATAAAATAATCTCTTCATAAAGAATCACTCATATCTAATATACAGAAAATTGAATTATATTAATTATTAGCTATTCAACTCATTTTTTACCTATTTTGAATACATTTCATATTTTGCTTATAATTATTATGCACAATCGAAATGTAAAGTGCTATAAAATATGCAAATACTTTATTTCTATTTAATAAAAAATTTTTATATAGGTGATAAAATGTTGTTTTTAGTATACGAATACTTAATCCAACTTTAAATGTTGAAAAAAAAACCGTTACTTTTAATTTTCGTGTAAAGTTATTAGATATTAACAGTTAAAATAAAATAAAATAAAATAAAGTCAAGTAAAATAAATATAAATTTCATATATTGTATTTCGATACATACGAATGTTTAGTAGAACAGCAAAAATGATAAGTATAACATTTTCTAATATTGATATAAGAGCATAGAATGCTATTAATAATGTTTTAGTTACAGATAAAGATAAAATTTTTATTTGAGAGAACATTCCATTTTTACTATTTTCAATATTGAAATACCTTTCAGCAACTTTATAGACATATATTTATTGAAATTAAAAACTATAATTATAATTACTTGTTATAAACCTTAAATTTAAAGTTATTCCGATTAGAAAAGATAATTTCGAATTCATCAAAAAAGATTTTAGAGCCTCAAATATCGGATATAAATCCAATCACACTCACATTTCATTTAAATGTAATAATTTGATCCAGGTATTTTCATAAATTACGAACTGGCAAAAAAAAATGGTAAAAATAAAAGATATTTTCTAATTTAAAATGTAGGAATTTTTTTTACTAATCTTTTGAACTAGTTGAATACTGGTTTTATGCTATGTAGGTCGCTTATAATACGGATATGGGTGAGAGGGGTTCATATCCTTAAGAAATTCCATAAGAACAGTTAAATATATAGTATATAATCTAATATTCTAGGTGATTTGTTTATGAAATAATATTTTAGATGGCTATTGTTTATAAATTTTTTTTCGATGTACTGTTTTAAAGCGCTAAGATATAAGCGTAGTTTCAATTTAGATAGGATAAAACCATACACGATATGAACCAGAGCCTATGAATACTTTTAGTAAACATTTCAATAGTATAGTATAGTATTCGGATTATTTTTAAGAATGATTTTTTTATCTTTGGTGATTATTTAAACATAGATTAAAAGTATATAAGGTATTTACATCAAACTATTGATACAGATTAAGATAGCCACGAAGAAATAACAGTCGTTGGAAATACAATTATGTTTTTTCAGCTTTGTATCTGTAAATTGACATCTGGACAATGCGTTTATTTTAAACTAAATATTTAGCTACATTTATCTAGGTTTATCGGATTCTTGAACAAATAATTAATTTACAGCGGTAATATTTACGATATTTAAAATTATCAAAAAATTATTAGTCATAAATTGCAGGATATACATTTGGTATATACGCTAGTAATTATATAGTATGTTTCAAGAGTAGGCCGTTATTATTAATTGTTATAGGTCTATAAATTATCATTTTGATTAATTTAGCTGTTACTATTGGGCTGATTCATTTTTAATATTGTAGCTATTGGTCATTACTGGAATAAACCAATATAATAAGCGAATCAAGTTTTTAGTAATAAACAAAAGATTAGGAAGATGATCCTTATAATTTCTAGGCAATAAAAGATTTAAATGTCACAAATTTGAACATCAATATATATAACTCTTTTAAAGAAGTGTACGAAATTAATAAATAAATACAATTAACATTAACATAAACATATAAATATATAAATATGTCTCGACCTACAGATGCCATTGATGTTATCGAAAAGCAAATACTTAAAGGTGGACATAAGCAGTCCGAGTTAGATGCTCTTTCGAATGCTCGATCAAAAATAAGTATATATTGTAAGAAGAGATGTTATTCAAATTTGCTTTTTTTATATTCACAATTTTACTAAATAATAGTTTAATCTAATTATTATTTTGTTTCCTTAGCGATTACAGGCGGTGTTTTGGGTTTAGCTGGTGGTCTCTACCTAAGTAAATTGTTGTCTCTTCGCCATTGTTATTTTAATATCTTTTTCTAATGTTTTATATATCTACAGATATTTATAAAATGCTGTATACAATATTTTGAATAGCAAGAAGAAAAGGAAAAATTGCGAAATGTATAGCAGCAGGATGTAAGTTTAATCATCTTATTTTTTTACAAGAGAAATTTATTCTAAATATAATAATGTAAAAAATATTTTTTCTGCAGTCGGTGCTTCAATGACCTATCGAATGGGCTCCATATATGGACTTTTTTCATCCCTAAGATCATTTAGTACAAATGACGATTATGTAAACATCAAACAAGCAATGAGAGATATAAGGTAAAATTATCATAAATTATTACCTTTAATTGTACGAGCATTCATTTTAGAATACAAATATTTGAGACAACTTCTAATAATCCCACCTTATTTATGAAGAGCCGAGGTTGAGAAAAGCAGAGGAAGCAATGCCGATAAATCGATGCTACCAACCAGAAGGCCTGATTTCTCAAAGCTTCCCCCTTCAACTCCACAAGAGAGTTCAGATTCTTTCGATCAAGGAGGTATTTGCTATTATTATTATATTTACTCTAGTGTAATCCTACCATATATGCTATACTATACTATACTATACTGTATTATATTATATTATATTATATAATTTTATTTTATTTATTATAAAGCAGTTAACACAGATGGTTTTGTAGATCCATGGGAAAAAAAGAGTATCTCTACTCCCGAAGAAAGCTGGGATAGAATCAACAACGAGACCCGAAAAGACGATAGTAGAAGCTATGATAATCAAAATTCTGATTACAAATATAATGAAAAGAGATGGAGTTAAAAGATGATCAAATCAAAATAAACGAATAAGTCGTTTAAATTTTTATTAAATTGCTTTCTACTTGGCATGAATCATACTTATACAGCAATTGTAACTTTTTTTACAATTTTATTTCTTAGGAATTAATAAAGATCTTTTTTAAATTTTTTTAGAAAAAGAATGCAGGTTAAACTTTACTTTCAACCCAAATGTTATTAAGGCTATAAATTTTTTTTTAAATAAATATAAGGTTATTTTATTTCCCCTATTTTGCGAGTTCATACTTGATGTAAAATAACTCTTATGAGGCGATTGCATGTAACGTCACTACTAAAGGAGAAGGAATTTTACCAATT
Organism: Smittium culicis; assembly: GCA_001970855.1. Classification (NCBI taxonomy): domain Eukaryota; kingdom Fungi; phylum Kickxellomycota; class Harpellomycetes; order Harpellales; family Legeriomycetaceae; genus Smittium; species Smittium culicis. Next base: position 8,836 of record LSSN01001061.1, on the reverse strand, counting down.
TCACTAATCTACTAAATTTCTTGCGCTTTTCTTTTTATAAAAAATCCCTTTTTTTTAGGCGCTTTAACTTTTTTCCCCTTTAAAACTCTGTTTGCATCTACATTTCCATTATAAGCTGCGCGTTTATACCAATAAATGCTAAGTTCTTCATTTTTATCAGTCCCGATTCCAAATTCGTAAAAGTGGCCTAAGCCAAACTGAGCATAATGATATTCACTATCAAAGCAATTAAATAGGTCCAAGTATTCAAAATCGAATGCCCCTTCGGTGTTGAACTCCTTTTTTCTATTTCTTTTTTTTTTATCGTTACCTGTAGAAATTGCTGCTGATTTTTGGCACCAGTAGAATGCCAAGCTATCATCAGAATCCAAAAAGTTATCTATTCCTGTTAAGTATAATGTAGAAAGCGAAAGCTGAGCCATTTTATGACCACTGTTTGCTGCCAATTGGTAATAATAGAAGCATAGATGCTTATCCATCTGAACTCCATAGCTTCCAAATTCATAGCACGAACCCAATTTGAACTGAGCTTTACTCAGTCCATTAACTGCAGCTATGGTTATAAGTTTTATCGCCTCTTCGAAATCCTCGAATACATGCTGGTAAATATCCTTATTTGGGTATTCTCCAAGATACACAATACCTAAAACGTATGCACATTGTAGTTGTGATTCGCTAGTGATATCTTGGCTAAGTATATCAGATTTATAGCAAGCGAAGCTGTTAACTGAGGGGTTTAAGAATGCCATGCTATGGGTCCGTATGTCAATAACGCTACTGTCGCGGCTTGAGCCCTGTTGCAAAGCTGTACTAGAAAATATACTATATCTTAAATTGTTTGAAATGTAACTGTTCCTATCTCCAATAATTGCGCCACTACTTTTAATACCTCTATTTACGACATTGTTCTTTGTAGGTTCGCAAAGGGCGCGTTTTAAATGCATTATTGCCAGCTTGTAGTTCTTACTTAGACCTAAATCTCCTATCAAGTAGCTCATACCAAGTCGATAATTCGCACTCTGGTCCCCAATACTTGCAGCAACATTATAATAGGCTAAACATCTGCTGAATATCTTTTTTTGTTCATAGAACCTTCCGACCTTATAGTTTGCCAATGGGTGGTGGTGCTTTGCAGCATTTACAAAATAGTCGTTTGCTCTATTTACATTTTTTTCTAAGCCAAAATCACCTTTCTCAAGCCAAGTAGCGTAAATAAATGTTGCTCCAACTACGTTCGCGCGGTCAAGTTTCTTTATCCAATATACAGCCTCGCTTTTCAGTTCATTAATATTAGTTTCTTTGATCATGTTTGGATTCATTGCAGGCGATCCCACAAAGCTCTTGCTCATTTCTGGAGAGCAAAAAGTACCTGATGCATCTGTATATGTAGAAAAAAGGGTGCTTTTTGTTGTTGAATCTGCCTTGGTGTTATTTCTGAAATTGATATTAGATTTCGACCCGGATTCGTAACTTGTATCGTGGGATGATCCTTGGTCACCGATGCTAATGCTAGGCGACTTATCAAACAAAGGGTTGGATATATCATTTTTTGATATTTTTCCAGTATGTGTATTTATTCTTGTGTTTCTATTATCAAAACTAGGTTCATTTGCACCAAAACTTTTGTAGTCATCAAAAAATACCTGCGAGTTTATTACAATATTTTTATCTAAACCTACATTGGATTTGACTTTTTTCTTTAATTTCATTACGTTTAAAATCTTTGAAAATAAAGACGTTTTTTTGGCCTTTTCTACAACTGAGCTTGGTTCATTAACAACTAGAGTGCTATCATGAATATCAGCATCAAAAGTTGTATATTTGTCTCCAATACTGATCCCATTTTTGTTTTTTGGAGAATTAAATTTAGTTCCTTGACTTTTAACAGCTTTTAAATCAAAGGCACTATTGTTGTTAGCAGTGTTATTGCCGATTTGAGCAATAGAAGGATGGTTTTTAATTTCATCAATTTTTTTATTTCTTGAAAAATTGCTGCTATTGTTACAAGATTCTCTTGATAACTGATTTTTTTTATTTGAGCCGATAAAAAATCTCAGCATACTTTTTTTATTTGCAATGGAATCTCCAGTGTTTAGTTCTTTGCTAACGGTACTGATACTAGACTCTTGAAAATTTTCAAGCTGCAACTTTTGCTCAACTAGCTGTTCAACTGTTTGAATTAATAGCTTAGCAAATAAAAATTGTGTTTCCAAATTTTTTGATTTTTCTGCGTTTTGTCTATATATTTTTAGAGTGTCTACGCTTGAAGCAATTGAGTTTGATACTCCTGGATAATAACCGGAAATCCTTGGGCTATGTTGGTTTGGGCTGTTGATCAAATTCGACATATAAATCGAGTTTCTTAATGTCGAGGCTGAGTAAGAACTTCTGTAATTGTTATCACTAACATTGTATTTTTTGAAATTTATTCTCCTTGAGCCCTTTATTTGATTATCGAGGTCATTTCCACTTTGATTAATTCGAATATGCTCATCATCATTTTTTTTATGCTCTTTTGTAGTATTAATAGAATTTGGGTAATGTATCGAACCAGATTCTGCTTGGAGAGGATTTTTTTGCAAATACAATTGATTTTCAATTGATTCGCCTGACCCTATTGTACTTGGTGACGAAATTCCTATTTTTGATTCACTTTTTTGCTCATCTTTTATGGAATCTGCGGAGTTTCTACCTTTAGAGCCATCTCCAAAATCAATTAAAGACGGGCTAGCCATCTCAAAGCTATGACTTAAATTAATAAATTCGTACTCATTTATCTCAACTTCAGAACTTAGTGATTTTTCTGAATATTGGCAATCATTTATAGTTTCATCTAAACCAACTGTATTCTCTTCAGAGTCTGATGGACTAGAATTTCCAATAATATCTTTTTTGAAGTTCGGTTCTGAAACTATGTTGATTTCATCCAAAGCCTCAGTTTCTAGCTGAAGAATTGTGCGTTTTTCTGGCTTCAAAATTCCAACCACGCTAGTAGTTGGCAAAGCTTCGAGTTTTTTGAAATCATCTTTGCTACTGTTGTCATCAATACTATTTTTTTGAGTTTGATCATCACAATAAGTACTATTATATATATTTTTGTCTGCAGAATTATCATCGTTGCTGATAGCATATTTGATTAAATTAGATGTCGAAGATATGTTACAATTGTTTTTGTTCGGATCAAAAGCATTTTCATCTGGTTTCATGGTAAGAAATTTTCTATCTTTTTGATTTATAGTATTGATTTCTAAATTTGAATTGCTATTTACATTACATGATTCATCTGCAGTATCAGAAATTCGGTCATTGTATACATTTTTTTTGTTAGATATTTCAAGTTCATCCTTGAAATTAAAGTTTTCAGCAAAAGAATGTTTACTAACATTTTTTATTACAAAATTTTGCGCTGGATTATCGGTTTTATTTTTCGAGTTACTTAGCTTTAATGCAGACTTGACCCCGCTAATAGCTCTATTTATCTTTTTGATTTTTTTACTATTTGCGGGATTTGTATCGTTTAAAGGAATGTATACTGCCTCAGATATAGTTATTTTGTTAACAATAAATGTTTCATTCATACTCTTATTTGAGCTTTTTTCTTTAATTTTTTTTGATACATCTTTTGATCCTTTAATTAGGTCAACTTTAGTAGACTCTGGTTTGTGTAACTGTGTTTCTAAACAATCAAATTCATTTTTTATGAGATTTTTTGGTTTATCTATCTCTGTTACGGTTTTATTCATATCGATAGACGCTTTGAGTGGATTCTTTTTAGCAAAGACAGGTTTCCCTTTACATTTAATTTTTTCTAGTTCACACCCACTATCACTGTTGTTGGGACTATCTTCTTTGCCTATTCTATTTGACCTAGGCATATTTTCGGGAGTTGTGGAATTATTAATAACGACCTCAAATCCTTCTTGACTTTTCATAATTTCAGTGGTATCTAAACCAGAGTAAAATAGATTTCTTCTGAATTCTTCCTTTGAATTAATTGGCTTTTGAAACAATTTTTTGGAATCGAAAATGATAAATTTATAAATTCTAGTACCGTCTATATTTATTATAATAATATTTTTTTTCTGTTTATTTACTCTATTTGTTTGAGGGTATATTTCTAAAATATAAGCCGTGTATAATATAATTATATAAGACAAGCTATGAAGAGCTATTCTTAAATTTATCTGCTCTATTTAATGTTATTTTCAAAAAAAAATAAAAATTATAAATTTTTTTAATTCTAGAATGTATAAAATTTATCCTATATAAAATGCGACAGAACTAAAGTAAAGGGATTAAAAACAGAATGTGATTTTAAATGATATGCGCTGCTAAAGGAATTAAAGTGTATGAAGGGGCTGCTAATGAATATCAAGTAATTTGTTTTAAAGGATATTTTTTATAAATTTATATAAATCTAGAGTATGTATATATTAGGAAAGGTTTGTATTATATAGGGATTTGTGATTATGAAAAAAAATGCAAAATAGAAAAACCTTTTATTTTTATAAGGATTTTATGATTCAGTGTTAGATTGAGGAGGTTTCTAATAGATAAAGGGTATGTGTTATTTTAGTAAGTATTTTTAGAGTGAAAAAAAGATGATGTAGAAAATTTATATGATGAGCATACTTAATATGAGTTTTTATTTTGTGTGTAGCTATAAAATAGGTGTTTTAAAGTTGGTTTATTTACATTAAGCCTAGCTATTTCTATATATACCTATTCTACGACTATTCTAATTTATATATTGTTTTATAGTGAATTGTATTCGCTCAGAAAACGAAATGTAGAAAGGAAAGAAATACTGGAAGCACAAAGTTATCTATTTGAAAGGAATGGTATTCCTTTAAAAATATCAGTAGGTAAATCTTATTAATATAAATAGAAGCGAATTAATGCGAATAGTGTGGGTATTATGATAATCTAAATTTGTATTTGGTGATATATAAAATTCAACTTTCGATAGTCGTATATTTAAATATAGAAAACAAGAATCGTATATTTAGTATTCTGAGTAGATGATATTTATTCATGAGCCTCTAAATAAGGATACACATAATTTTAAAACAAGGCAAATAATTATCAAACAAAAAAAAAATCGCGGGACTAGTAAAATTCAAGACATTTCTGTTTTTCTTTTCTTTAAAAAAAACAACTAGTTTGTGAGGGGAGGAAGTTAGTAACCAACTGTCTATATATTTTTGTTTAATAACAGGATTCATTTTCTTGTGTTAGTATAGATAATTAATATAAATTCACCAAATGAATTTATAGGCTCAGATATTATTTTTTGATATATTATTTAAAAAAATTTAAAAAAACTACTTTTGCTGTATGGACTGTTATCTTTTTTTTTTTTTGTATCATTATTAAAAAAAATGTTTAAATAGTCTGCTATGACGCTGTTATAGGAAATAATGATAAAAAATTAGGTTTAAAGGTGTTATTTTTAGATAAAAAAAATATCATAAAAGGAATATGCGAGATTATTTAAGAGCATCCAAAACCTTTTTTTTTAGCTTTTCTTAAATCTAAAAGTTTATCTGTGATTAATTGGATGTTATTTTTTATCGGTAATTTTTAGTCTTACTTATAACTTACCCCATAAACTAAAAAAACCTTGAATGTGATATGATTTAAAGGGCCAGATAAAAATTATAAAAATTATATGCAACTATTATTTTTGGTTATTGATGAGTGTAATTTTTGGTGAAAATCTTTCTCCGCCCTAAAACTAAACATTTAAAGTGCTAAAAAAATTTCACTTAAAACAAGAAAATAATAAACTTTTGAATATTCATAATATAGTTGCCACATACAAATATTTTTAAGGGTGCCGGCTTTATTAGGCTATTTATAAGTCATAAGTTTTTACAATAAGCAGGGTCCATAATAAGCAAATCAGATTTAATCCGGAACAAAAGTTGTTGCAAAAAACAATGACAAAAATAAGGTATGTGTTTTAACATTTTTTTTCCATTGGGTAAATTTTAACTATTCTTAAATCATACAAGCTTTGTTTAAATTCTTTTAAAACTCACAACTCCTCCCCGCAGTTTTAGAAAATGTGCGTTATTTCGTTCTTAGGTATATGATAACTGATAAAAATATTTTATTTTGTTTTTTTTTTTTTAACATTAAATATTCACTTGTAATTTCATATTTTCAAATTCAATTATCAATGCTAAAATGGTAGACACTTTAAAATCTGTTTAAAATAGTAAAGTATAAAACGCTATAGATTTCTTTTTTAAATATCTGATATTATTTTTCTAAAACTTGAGTTCTTTTCTTTTAGTATATTCTTATAAGCGAAAAAAAAAATTGGTACTTAATTTGTTGTTTTTTTTTATTAAAAAGTAAATACTATTTTTTTTAACGGGAAATTGTATTGGTAATGAAGTAAATAATATATAAATAAGAAATTTTTCATTTTATTTGTGAAAAAAATATTTGATGTTTATACAAATCAATTATATATATTTTTTCCTATGTGGAAAAAGAATTCTCTAAATGTACAAGTTAGATTTATCTAATGTGTGCATATTCGTTAAACTTTGGAATTACCTTTTAAACAAAAGCAATATAAATTTTACACCTAAGAATAAAATTATAACATTTTTACTTCAACTGTAATTACAATCACTATGACCAATGATCTGACAAAAGATTATTTTTAAAACGGGGGCTCCTGGTACTAATAGCTGTAAACGCCCTATTTATTCTAAAAATATCTTCTTTTTCTCGTAGTTTTTCTATCAATCCAATAATTCGCCTCTTTTCCAAAAATTTTTAAGCGTATTTTGATTAAAAATGATTTATTTACTCCTTTAAAATATTTGGGGTAATTTTTTGCAATACACTATAAAAAAAATTTCAAACTGCTCCCTAGGAGAATGAGTTCATATTGGAAAGCCCTTTTAATAGAATTTACATATCATTAATTATAAAGAAACCTGTTGGTTATAATTTTTAGAGAATCAGAGACTTTTTTAACTCAAAAAACTGAATCAAAGTGTTTTTTAAATGGTGATATGATTGAATAGCTGTTTGATTTAATAAATTAAAAACAATAAAAAATATTATATTAGCGGTTTAAAATCGTCATTAGAGTATAAAAAGCTCGCTAAAATTAAAGTAAAACTTTTTTTTTTAACTTTTGAAGAGTTTATTTTGATTAAAAGGTATAAAATATATTCCTTGATTATAGATCGGTTAATAAGGTTTGAAGAAAAGTTATATTATAAGAGATTATGAAGTATGAGAGCACTTTGTTATAGCTTAGTGCAATTAGGCTGGAAATATTATAAATGAATGAAATATACATATTTTCCATTATATTTATTTGCTAAAAATTAATGTACGTTTGTATTGTGTGATGATAACTTAAATCAGTTTATAAAATGAAAAACAATGTAATATAAAAGTAATCATTCAATCAAAATCCGCCAAGTATTATAAAGGAAATGTTAAATGCTTTATTAAAATTCTAATTTAAGGATAAATTACTACTGAAATTTTAAGCTTATACTTTTATAGCTAGTATACTACAATTTCTACTTTTAATTTAAATAGAATTTTTAACTCTTTTTTATTTAATTTTTACGTATTTAAAATTATACAACTATACTAGTAGGCTAGTTAATAAATATAAATTTAGTTAGATTTTAAATAAGCTAACTCTATATATCTTTTGGTCAGCAACAACAATAAACCCAACAAATATGACATTTTGATTGGGGTTATGGAGGGCAGAGCATGTTTAATTAACTATTTGCTCATCGTTAAGCTTCCTTTTATATTTAAGCTGTTAGATTTTGATTTTTCTAAGAAATCAGAAATTGATGTTAATTATTAATCAAAATAAATTATACCTAAAAAATTCACCGTAACTAACTATTTTCCACATTAAAAATATCGAAAATTATAGATCGTTTACTGATATTTATAGTAGGTTAGATTCTATATATTATTTTAAGTTTTAGAAATTTATTGAATTTGTGTTGCTAAAATTTAAAATAAGATACATACACACGCACGCACACACTCTCTCTCAAAATTTTTTTGGGAGAACCAATAGGATTAGAGAATTTATAAAAATTTTATTTATTATCTACTATTCACTTTTTTATCGCTTCTTCTAAAAAAAAAAACTCTCTAACCATCGAACGCATAGTTTATGTCATAGCATTTTATGCCAATTTGTTGAACTTAGAAAGAGCTACATTTTGGTATGAGTTTGGTCTCTGTAGACAAAGTTTAACTATTTCTTTTAAATTGTAAGTGACCAAGTTTGGTGCACTGTTTTAATTAGCCAAATCATAAAAAAAAAAGTACGCAAATCGCCGAATTTAATGAATTTGATTATTTCGACTAATTTGCGACACAAAAAAAATTAAAAAAATAAATAAAAGCACAAAAAAAACACCAATTTAATTAACTATGGTCATTAGAAAGCCCGTAATACGTGCTAGAACCTTATTTAGCGACGTTGTGAAGGGGAATGACCCCCAATTCAGCACAAATGAGGTACAAAACAGCAATAATACTGATTATACTAGGGTTCATAACCAACATAGGGTAAACAATGATCCCAGATCACAACTTAACAACAAAAAAATGCAAAAAAGCTCAGCTAAAAAAATCCACGCAGGAAAAAAAGGAAATCTGACTGATATGAGTATGTATAAGGAGGTTTCCATCAAGCATATGCTTTTTGGAGGTGAAATGGCCTGCCTTAAGAAGTTCTGCACTGGCGGCTCCGACATGAAAGTCGGCTGCTCATGGGCCCAATTCAAAGGGAACCACATCGACGCCCTTGAGGTTATATTCA
>LSSN01001060.1:0-26888 GCA_001970855.1 Smittium culicis | reverse complement strand
GGTTTTAAGCTATAAAATATTCTTTATATAAACACGCGCCTTTTTTGTAAAATATTCTGGGAATTTAGGTCATAAGGCTTCATTAACTTATTTAAACTAAATTGCACCAAATTAAATTAGATAAAGATATATTTAGTTAACCCTTTCCCGTCCAACACTCTAAAAAAAAACAAATTTATTTATTCGTTTATGATTAATAATGAAATTTACTATTTGCTATTTTTCAACATCAAACCAATATTTCTCAAAGCCCCGCAATTAAAGTATTTTATATGAACTCAGCTGGCTGCCTTTGGAAGGTCAATAATAATTTACCTCCCGTGAAAGGGTTGAATAATTTTGATCAAGACTAATTGTCTTGATAAAGTAAAAAAACCCAGCAAGGAAAAAAAAGCACCACCGTATATCAAATAAAGAATTAAATTAATGATGAATTAGTAGTATTTAAATAATGTTGGGATATTAGGAAGGTGGCTAGATAGTAAAGATGATAATCGAATTTTTATGCCTGCTTGCTGGCGAATCAGTGTAAAGAAATAAAAAAATTGCTGGTTTTAATAATTATACTAAAACACAATTTTAAGGGCAATTGGGGGATAATATGATTTAAAAAAATAATTTGAAAAAGAAGAAAAATTAGTAAATAAAATAAGGATTAAAAAAAGAAATTATTTTATTATGCCGATTCACTTAAAAAGAAAGCTAGCAATTTTATACAGAGTATAATAATTATTTATACATATATATATTTTTTATTGACTTTTTTACAAAAAACTGTTATTCGATATCAAATGGGCTTAACCCTTTCAAGGGTAGTAGACTATTTTTTATCTACAAAATAAAATAAAATAAATTAAAATACCTTAATTCCGAGGCCTTAGGAAATATAAGCTTGCTGTATAATAACTGGAAATAGTATATTTATTTATAAATTATAAACGAATCATAAATTTGGTTTTTTTAAAGAGTGTTGGACGGGAAAGGGTTAAATCTCTAACTAATTTTTTTGTACTTGCCATAAGGATCCTTCTAATGGCACAATATTTAGATGTACGTTTGTGTGGATTGTTAGCACACATTTCAACTCCTTAAACCCGAAAGAATATTAGATAACATCACCTAATACAGTGTTTGGATTAATTTTCTTATTAAACGAAGACCTTTTTCTATAACATCGAATTTAAATAATATTATATTTATTCTATTATACTTTCCTTACCCAACAATCCTTATTGTATGAATTTGGTGATTCGCATGTAATTTATATGGACATTTATTATTCTCTAGCACTCTGTAGTAGACCAACATTAAATTAAGTCCCGGAATTGAACTGTTTCACCTGAATTCTACTGGTTAAATTTTGCAGATCAAAAACAGTTTACTTCCCGGGAAAGGGTTAACCCTTTCTCGTCCAACATTCAGTGAAAAAATGAATTTATTGATTCGTTTATGATTTATAAATAAATTTATTATTAGCCGCTATTCTAAAACAAACGGATAATTATATGTGTCTCGGGATTAAATTCAATTTGTTGAATTCGGTTGGCTTTATTGGGCAGACCAAAAATAGTCAACCTTCCGTGAATTGGTTAACCGTGACTAGTTTTTAAAACTCCGTAAATGATAATTTCAAAAAGAAAAAAATAAACGCGATATAGTGGCCTCCTGTATAATCAATAAACCTAGGAACGAATCTAATAAAGTGTTATGTGTATTTTCAGTAGTAATGGATATCTCAGAGGTCATCAGTTTCTGTACAACACAAAATATATTAATCATTCATTTGACGGGATGCGTTTATTTTACTAGCTATTATTTTTGTTATTCTGGGTTGGATAATATGATCGGCTGTCTCATACAATTTACTTGATAGTATTTTATAAATTAGCCAAAAATTTAACTGCTGAAAGCTGGAAAAATTTAGCAGAAAAAGTTCAACGTCAATATAATCTACGTGTACTATTTAAATTAAAATAGTAGCAATTCATAAAACGTAAAAAATGAATTCGACAATGTGGGAATTTTTTTTATGTTATTAATGCCACAGAAACGTTTCCTTTTTATTTAGAATATTGCTATATATGCGATATTCTTTGGAGAAGTGGAGCTTTTTTTCTTAGAAATTCTATTTGCTAAAATGAATTGGGGTAAACTATTATTTGTATCAAGTAAACCATTCGATGATAAATTCTAAATTGAATTATAAATAAAAGTAATGCTGCAAAGTAGGAAAAACTTAATGGCAAAAGTTTCGCACCTCCAAACAATATATCATATTAATGATTAAACATAGACTATTATTGATATCACGTATAGTCATTTTTAGCTAAAATGGCTCAATAAAAACCGAATATTTATCTTCCAATAAGCCAAGTATAAGTTGACTCGTGTGCTAAATTAAGTTAGCAATAAAAAAAATACTATTTTTTACATTAACTCATTCCCGTCCAACGCGTTTTATAAAAGTGAAATTATTGATTCGCTAATCATTTAGAAGATATTAAATTATTTGCTTTTATTTCTTAGTGTATAAATATTTTATAAGTCATCGGAATTAAACTGATTTTAATGAATTCAGTTGGGTATATTTGGTAGATCAAAAATAGAGTACTACCCGTTAAAGAGTTGAGTGATACTTGGGCATAAATTTTTGTAAGTTTGCAGTTATTAAGCACTTACATGAAACTAGGAGTTCTGATGCTATATTTATTTTTATTTTCGGGGCTAATTGTCTACATTCTTCAGGATATAAACTTATTTATATCATATTAGCTAAAAGGGGAGGAGGGGTGTGCGGAGTGTGTGTACTAGTTGGGTGTTTTTTTCCATCACCCCTTTTTTTTACCTAATGTTGAGTAGACAGAGGTAGTACTCAGCCCAGGCGTTTTCATGTTATTTTTTTCCTATTGAGTATAAAACGAGTCCAACTGCCTTAGTGCTTAAATTCTTTGTTTATTCAAAATATAAGTTTGAGTTAGTTTCTGTATTTAAATACCACAGCTTACTTGCACCCTCTTATAACATATTTACATACATCAAGCAATTATAAGAAATAAATAAATTTTTTATCTCTTGTTATTCGAATTAAATATTAGTAAATACTTTACAAGCTTAACAACATATCAGATAAATTAGGAAAAAATAATCCAACATGGCGAATAGCGAACCAAGCAGTGTGTCTAGACTAAGACAATATCTCCAGATAAACACCATGCAACCTAAACCAGACTATGGTAAATGCGCAGAATTCTTGATTGATCAAGCAAAGGAAATAGGTCTTGAACATTCCATAGTAGAGGTATTTCTCCTTTCAGTACATATCCACTTTAACAACCCAAAAAAAAAAAGAAGCTGACAGCATCTATTATCTAAAAGTTAATAAAGCAATATTTATACGTGGATTTAATTAGTGTGTTGAAGGTAAACCTTTTGTTATCATGAAATTGGAAGGTTCCGATCCATCTGCAAAATCTATTTTGCTTAGCAGCCATACCGATGTAGTTCCTGTTTTCGAGGTATGGAGTTTTATGATATGTTTACACCTTTTTTCAAAATGTTGCTTTATTCAAATTATTCTTTTTAATTAATTAATTAATTAATTAATTAACATTTTAAATTTAAATTATTCGAAATGTTTTTAATTTCAAATATAGGAACGTTGGTCACACCCTCCATTTGCAGCTGAAAGAGTTGAAATGGAGAATGGCGACTATAAAATTTATGCTCGTGGCGCCCAAGACATGAAGAATACAGGAAGCATGTAAGAAATAAATAAAAAATAAACTCATATTTACAAACTATACGTATCTACTCGCCCTTATCTGTTCAAAATATAAATACACATAGCTTATACACTAGTTTATATAATAACTTTCTTTTAAATTTTACGTACTTTAAACCAATACTAGGTATCTTGAAGCTATGAGAAATATCAAAGCATCTGGGAAAAAGCTCAAAAGAAACGTATACATAATTTTTTCACCAGATGAAGAAATTGGAAGCGTTGATGGTGTAAACAAGTTTGTTGAAACACAAGAATTTAATGATATGAATGTTGGCTTTGATTTGGATGAAGGTGGTGGTTTGCCAGCACCTTTTAGCGCTGTTTTCTACGCCGAAAGAACCAACTGGTAAAGTTTCGCTCATACATTTTTTGTTTATAAAATCGTATTTCAATATGTATAATTTAAGATTGAGCCATTGAGATAACTAGTTGAGGCTTTTTAAAAAAATTTGATATATTACAAGTTTTTTTTTCTTTTTGCAAAAAATTTTCAAGAATAATATTTTTCAATGTTTATTAATATGATTGCTGAATTATTAGCCAGTTGAAGTTTACAGCTCACGGGAACACAGGCCATGGAAGTCAGTTCATTGAAGGAACAGCAATTGAGAAGTTATTGCCAGTAATCAACGCAATGATGGAACGCAGAGCTAAAGAAAAGGCGGTAATGGATTCGTTTGAAGCGGCATCCCGTTTATTGAGGTCTGGAGAAGTCACCAGTATCAATTTGACCCAGCTCGAAGGAGGCAAGCAACCAAACGTTGTTCCAGCAACGTATAGCGTGACTTTCGATATCAGAGTTTCGCCAAACATTGACTTGGCAGAGTTCAAGAAGTTCGTGTCAGACCTCGCAGCTGAAAATGGCGTCGAGGTTGAATACAGCAGACCCCACGAAACTACATCGAAAACGCCGCTCGATAGATCGAATATTTTCATCGACACGTTCTTTAAATCTCTTGATCAGCAGAATTTCGCTTACAAACCAGTAGTCCTGCCCGCCAACACCGACGCGCGTTTTATCAGACAAAAGAATATCCCCGCATTTGGATTCAACCCCATGCAGAATACGCCCATCTTAGCCCACGACCACGACGAATTCATATTTGAGTCTGAATACATCAAAGGTATCCCTGTGTACACTCAACTAATCCAGGACTTGGCCAACTGCTAATCAGCACCTAGTGCTTTATGCCTTATGTTTTAAACTTTAAAATTAATATGCGAGGAATACGCTTTGTATACCTTACTTTGATTTGCTATTTTTTTTTTTTTTAGAGAGTTTATCAAACGTATTTTAAATGTATACAAAAAACCAGTAAAAAATATTCATAAAGATAAATAAATTATTAAAATAATAAATTTTCAACCGACACCCCTCCGCCGATCTAGCAGCTCCATACCCACTGGGCATTGGATCAAGCAGATTGATTCGCTATTGACTTTAAAAATATCACCTATTTGCTACCATTTTATAATAAACCCAGTATTTTTATTAATCTCAGAATGAAATTGTCTTTAATAATCTTTGTTGGCTAATTTTTAGTAACTGTCATTTAGATTACTGGATATATAACTGCCAAAGATGCGTATGGTTCATTCACTTGCTGACGCTTTTTAATATTAATTGGTAATTTGATAGATGAATCTAACCATCCAATAGTTTGTACTATTTGTAAAGATTGTTATTTAATTGACGTTATGGTTGGCCAGGCTTTTCATAGCTTAAAAATCCCATGCAGAAAAACGATTATTTTAATGATAAGACATAGCAATGCGGAGATAGAGCTCGGATAGTCATTCGCAGAAGATATTATGTAGCCGTGCGCTTATTTGATACTTGCAATTGAATAGCCAATAATCTGCACGATTTAGTAATTAATTTACTGACAGAAACTACGGCAGTTATTTGATGAGTAAAAACAAGCCAACCATACACGAAAAGGCCACCTGTTTTAGGATCAGGAGGAGACAACCCAATAAAGTTAACAAGTACGCTTATTCGCTAGGCGCTTTTATTGCATGAATGCTATTTGATAGTGGCGTATAGTATCCCAGTAAGCTATTCGTGTTGGAAAATAAACAATGCATATATTTTGGTTGGCTGGGTATGAGTGACTCAAAAGCGTGTTTATGAGGATGAAATGGGCTAAATATTTCGCGAAAATTATTAGTTAGTGAAAAATCAAATGTCATGATTCGTTAGTTTTTTTTATGCATATTAACTATTTGATAGACACAACAAAGTGGCCAATAAACAATAATAGCTCTAATCACACTTCAACCATACAAGAAATAGTTGGCTAGTTTATTGTATAAGAAAGCGGAGGGGATGGATGGGAGACTATGAAGTGGAAAGGGTTAAACTCAAAAGTTTTTTTTTTTTTATTCTTGCGATTTCTTCTTTGTTTCGTTCCTTATTGCTTTTTCTACATGAAAGGCTCAATTTCAGCTTGAGAAAGAGTTTAGGAACTAGAAAATAAGTAAGACGATATAGGCTTTTTTTAACTGGTTTATAGTCGCGTTTTGTTGCATTTATTTTTCGAGTATTCGATCCGACCACTAATTTTTCTTGTTTGTATTTTATAATTTAACTATCCACTAGTTTTGCTTGATTGCTTTTTTCCCCTATAAGTTTCATAAGCGCCTATTTGGTTGTATCTTATGTTTTTCTGCCATATATAAAATTAATTTACTTTCCTTCTTCCACGAGTACTTTACATTTATTTATTTTACTTTATTTAATTCCTCTATTTCATACTTCTTACTCTTTGCACCTCCTATCACACTAATACAAATTCCTACGCTATTTACAATTCACTCCGCCTTTTTTATTGAACATGGCTAATCCACCAGATAGCTTCACGCGTCATTTAGACGATTTAGGCTCAAATCCCCAGCTTGAAAATAAAAACACAGTGCCTCCACCTACTTCAATGATTGTTCCTCCCATAACTAATTTTAATCTTGCTGCCGGCCCTTTTTACAGCTTTCCTATCAATCCAAATTTGTATACAAACTTCGCTAATAACCCCGCCAAATTGTACCAACCTTTTACGCTCGACGCCCCTTTTCTCTCAAGGAAAAGAAAGAATAGACCTAAAAACTTAAAATACAAAAAGAAACCTCGCGATGAAAAAAATTCTTCTGCAAATAAAAATTCTAGCGCAAAAGACAATAATCAAACAGACTCTGCTGAAAAAGATACCACAGAATCAAACAATCATTCAGTTTCTGAAAACAATAGTAAATCCTCAAACGTATCTCATAATTCTAGCGTCCCTCGCCCCATTCATCCGATCATACCAAAACATGTTATCAATCCATTTTTCCCATTTAATCTCACTTCGCTAAATCCTACTATAATACCAGCTGACTCTAACACTCAGCTTCCTGTGAATCCTTCTCCAGGTATTACCGAAACTCAAAACATTGCCCAATCCCAAACTATTGACCCCCCAAGCAAACCAAAAAAATTGAAAAAACCAAATAAAGTTACAAAAACTCAAAAATTGCTAAAACTCTCCAAACAACAAAGTAAAATAGAAAAAGCAAAGAAATTGTCAAAATCTAAAAAGATTACAAAAAATACAAAATTAACCAAATCAAAAAAGGCTACTAGTGCCCAATCAACGCCTTCTACTAATTCCAATACTCAATATTCTGCTAACTTGAACGATTTATCAAGCAATAAAAATAATCTTAATCAAGCTGCCTCTACTTCAAGAAAATATAATGTTTCAAAAAAAACTAAAAATATTCCCAGCACACTAGCTCCAAAAATTGCACCAAGAGCCGAAACTAACTCTCAACAACCTCAAAATCAGGCCCCTTTAAATAATCCTACCGCCGTCCTACCTGCTTCATCTTCAATCATTTCCCCTCCTAGCTTACAAACCCCCACCAATTCTGTAATATCGACACAATTGGATAAATCACATAATAATGAACAAGATAGCCTTCCTTCTGATATTACTTCAAAAGATCAAAGCCCAGATAGAATAGTAGCGCAAACCCTGAACGTCCAAAGAATTGCCCCACAAAAAAGCCACGTTCCTGCTCCAAACAGTTTCTTTCACCCAGCTTTTTTCGCAAACCTTAATATTCCTAATAATCCATACCCAGTAGCGAACGGATTTAACAAAAATAATCCTGCTTACAACGATCCTAACGCACAAAGCTCTTCATCTGGTGATCAATCTAAACCACCAATGCTAGTCCCTAAAAATCCTTTCTTAGTATATAAATCTCCTTACTTTGCCAATGTTACCATTGACCACCTACCGACTAGTAGAGTAGAGCCCCTAGTAATCCCAAAATTCGCTAGTAGTTTGCCAAAAACAATAAGGAAACCTCCTTCTGGGTCTCATACAAGGTTTTGCAAAATATTTAACAAAAAAAAATCATCCTCTAACCCACAGAAAAATAAGAAAAAATCTAAGAATTCTAAAGATACTGATTCAATCTATAGCAATTGTAACTGCCTCTCTGTTGAATCTTTTCAGCCCCAATTAACTACCGAATATCTAACTTCATTATTGAGCTTGTTTGAGTCTTTTACTGAATCCAGAAAAGAGTCGGCAACAGGCATTAAGAATTATAAAAATGTCAAGCATGAATCTTTCTATATACATAAAATCCTTGAACTGTCTGAATCTATTTCTAGAATACCTAATATCATTTCCCAAAATTCGCACAACATTCAAAATTCTAGCATTGTTCCACAAGATTTAGAAAGTTCCAACACTAGCTTGGATCAATCCGCCACTACTCATGCAACTGGAGAACCCAATGAGCTCACTAAAAACCTTGGAAATACTATAAATACGAACGATAAAAGCTCTCCCTCACGCGTAAATTCTCAAATTTACAAACTCGTATCTTCATTAATGGCCGATGCTTGCAAATCTATAAATCTACTTGCTCCAACAACATCATCAGCATCACAGTCATCTTTACCCTTACCTTTGAGTAATCAAACTCCAATGTTATCACAACCCTCGACATTGCTCACCTCAACCGAAAGTTCTCTAGCTTTAGAAAATGGAAATAAATTGGGCTATACTGCTGACTCTAATATTTCAAGTTTTAATACTGATACTCCATCTAGTTATAAGCCGGATGATAATGCAGCCTCATTAGTTAATAGCCTTATTTTACCTCCAATTAGTTCAAATTCTCAAAACCATAAATCAAGTGGTGCTGGAACAAGCGATTCTGAGACTGAAATGATTAAATTAAAGCTACGTGAAATATTTTATAATATAGGTAAATCAATGAAGGAGTCGCTTGAACAGAATTTGAATAATGACAAAGAATTGTCCGAGGAATTTGTTGGAAAATCTAATAGTAATGGTCCATCAGTGGAGACAATTCGTGATAGTGGAAATGATAGTAGCAGTAACCTTATTACTATCAACAACAGCAGTTCTAGCATCCCCTTTGTTCCAGTTGGTATGCAAAGCAGCTGCATGGCCAATTCAGCCACACAAAAAATTCCAGAGATATTAGCGACAAGTTTCCCAAGAAATAACATGAATTTGCCATTTTCAGCAACACACGATATAACTAAACATGATATGGCCGAAGAACAATCGCTTGACGGGGCTGACGATGTGGCTATTGTGAGTTACGAGAGCATTGATTTTGCACTCAGTAAGGTAAACGAACTGAAAAACCTGGAAATTGCCGGCAGCCAGAGCAAGCTAAGCAGCGCTGGGGACAAAAAGAAAGTTGTTGTCAAGAAGAAGATGGATAGGATTTGGATAGGGAATCCACTAAGACTTTGAGTTCCATGTGGTTTTTTTTTAAAAAAGAATATTTCTCATCAAAAAAATATTTAGCTATAGTCCGTTCCATTATTTTTAAACTGTTTTTATTTTTATGTAAAACCCATTATAATTATATTTTATATTAATCATTTGTCTTTTTTTTTTCTTCTATTATGCTAATTAAACAGTTGTACTAGCATCATTAATTATTTCTGAATGTGTTATATTAAATCAATCAATCAATCAAATTATAGTCTGTATAAAAAATTGGTGTAATAAAAGCGCCTAAAAGATAATTTGCAATTATTTTATATTCGATTTTGTTTTTTTTTTTTTTCTATTTCAAAAATATAAATAGTAGCTAAATAGATGCGAAAAAAAAAGAGGGTGTTGTCTATATTTGAATAGAAGCTTCAGTGTTGGATTTGGTATCTTTGGCAGTGACGGTGATTGACTTGTCAGTGTCAACAAAGAAAGTAACTTGAATTTCAGCTTGGTCTGAAGGTGTAAGATCAAGAGCAAATTCAGCAAGTAGAGTCGATGGTGAGTATGAGGATGGGGTAATTGGATCTTCTTCGCTATCTTCATCAACTTCAGGCATTTTGTTAGCGATACCTTGGCAAATAGCAAAGTATGCGGATGAGGAGTTGGGAGCAGCAGAAACGGTTAGTCTTCTAGTGGCAGGGAGAGGAGTATTTCTGGGTAGAGCAACCAAAAGGTTATCTTCAGATAACTTGATACCAATTGGGGCATCAATTACAGAAACTGGGTGGTTTAGTGAGAAATCAGAAACATCACCAGAGTTTGTAACAGCAGAATTCAAGTGGATCAAGTAAGCTTGTTTAGCGCAGCCGATAGAGACGATTTCATCTGGGGTGTGGGATGATTGTACCTTAGAGGCGTTAGGGAAGATGCTCATGATTTTAGAGTTTAGCTTATTGCTGAGTTGAGAAGAGCCGCCAACAAACATGACGTCAGAGATTTCGAGGGCAGAGTAATTGTTGCGGGAAAGTAATGTGTTGATGGCTTCATTTACAGGCGAGAAGAATTTTCCAACAAGCATATCGAATCTCAATTTGGTGATTTTAGAGTTGAAGTCGAGGCCATTGCTGAGACTTTCAATGACACATGGAGCGGAGGCGGAGTTGATGGTGTTATTGGCGATGGTGTGTTTGGTATCTTCACAAGCATATTTGAGCTTTAGAATTTCGCGTGGCTTATTGTTGGCAATAATGTCAATAGAAGTGGTGCGTTTGAATTCAGCAGCAAAGTGGTTCATAAGCAAAAGATCGACTTTTTCACCAGAAAATTCGTTGGTTGAGATGGAATCGACAACAATTTCCAAACCCTTACGGATATTGACGAGAGTGATATCAGTTACGGTTGCGCCAACGTTAATAACAATCAAATTCTTATCGTCGGCTTGATCAAGAATATTTTCGGCAAGAATACTAGCGGAAGCTTCAGGGATGAGCTGAATAACGGGTAAGCCAGCTTCTACACAAGCTTTGTGGAAGAGATCAGTCTGGCTTTTGCTCCAGTGAGGATGGACAGAAACGACGGCACCCTTGATTTCAGTACCGATATTTTTAGTAGCAGTATCTTTTAATTTACCTGCGAATTGAACAAGGGCTTTATATGCAGAAACTTCAGTTTTTAGATCTTCATCATCAGTGATTATATAACCAGGTTCCTGACTGCTTAGGCTGACAAGTCTACCAAAGTTTTTGTAAAAATCAGCTTGGGTTGCTTGTGAATCGGCAGCAGACAAGTGGTCTAGGAAACCAACAATGGTGTTTCTGTGGTTATAGATTGATTGATGCTTAGCTTGTGAACCGGAGTATAGCTCAGAGTTGGAGTAGGCAAGATAGGTAGGAGTTTTATGGTCACCATCTTCGTTGGCAATAACATTTACCGAACCACCTGAGGCGGACAAAACAGTGATGACGGAATTGTAGTTTCCAATCGACAAACCGATATAAGAATCTTTCTTTTCAGAGTCCATGGCTATAGCTAGAGTATACTGGTGGGGATAAATGTATGGGTGTGTGTGAATATACTAGTGTATAGCAACAGAATTCTTTGAAGGAGAGAGTTATACGTAACTAAGCAATAGTTAATGTTGCGAAATGTGCCTAAAAATTCTCACTATAAAATAAACACCCTTCTAATATATTTTGGATCTCCCAAATAGCTTTCCTTCAGCAAAAATTTTTTTACTCCATCAAAAACCACTACAATCATTGGCAGGCATTGAAACAATTAACTTTTAACCTAATTGGTATAATTAACTATGATCATCCTATGTATCCAATAACATACCTTATTTTTTTCTGACGAATTATTGGCGTTGTTTAATAATCTACAATTTTTGCTTGGAAAATTATAAATTTTCTCTATTATTTACTTTAGAAATTTTTCACGAAATCTTTTCAACAACCTTACTTGTTTCATTCGCTATTAGTTAAAGTAATTTTTGTTCATTTGCTAAGGATTAATAGCAAACCAATATATTGATGATATCATAATTTCACTATTTAAGTGATACTGAGTTGGTTACCTTGACCCTTTTTTCTCCAACACTCTTTAAAAATATTAAATTTATGGTTCGGCAGCTGTTTGTGAGTATATTAATTATTTTCTACGGTTATACAATTTACCAATGATTCTTAAGGCCTAGGAATTAAAGTATTTATACTGAATGCAGTTGGCTATATTTGGTAGATCAAAAATAGTCTACCTCCCGTGAAAAGGCCAAGTAGAGATATTATTATTGATCAACTGCGAAAGGGAAAGCTGATGAATTGAAAAAAAGTATCGTATATATATGACTTAATAATTTTAGCACGATTTATCATTTTCAACTATAAATCAAATCACCTGTTATGAATAGAGCTTACGGTATATTAGCATTAAATATCCCTGTGTAATGTAACAGCATAGCTTCAAATACTCGCCTAATCACTCCAAGTTATGTGGTTATTATCAATTTTTTTGAAAAAAAAAAAAGATTAAAAGTCGCTTAATCCGGCTTATATTCGAATATTAGCTACATATATAAATAAATCTTACATTTAAAATCGCAAAAAAATATTATTGAAAACAGATCAATTAGTTTGATCCGATTTACTACATCTAAAAACCTTTATGAATTTTTCATTGTACTATTCGAAGCTATAAAGCGCTTATGTTCTTTTTATTCTCGCACAACACCTTATTATTAAATTTACAAAAATCTACAAACGAAATACGTTCAAGAAAAAATAATAAAATACTGCTGAGAATAGTATGATATAATACAATGCTTTTTTATGCTAAAATTACACGAGCTGTAGGTTATCTTTAAACTACTTATACATAACACTTGTATTAAAAATTTAATTGAACTGTAAGATAGATAGCTGTAAGGTATGGGCAGGTTTAATAGCAGCTAAATGTACAGATGTAAATCAAAGTAGATTAAGCCGATTTATTTTAAATTTTTAAAATCAATAGACTGTGCTTGTTAATAAATTCTAATTTATCATAATTATAAAGAAAAATATGTTTGTCTTTAAAACAGTTAGTTTATACACATAAATGTAATCGGATTAATAATTTTTAATTAATTGAAAATTAAAATTGTAATTATTAATGTTAATAAATTTCAAATCAAATCTCTTCATACTAAATAATTTTTATGTTTATAAAAATATTTGCAATAATGCTACCATGAAAAATTTTATTATTTATAGGCTCGTTGAGATAATTTGACTAAAATAGTATTATTACAATTCGGTATTTATATAATTTTTCGAATTTCATTTAAACTCATATTAGAAATTAAAATATTACTTATTAGTTTTTCTTTTCTATTGTAATCTACTGAACTAAATAAACTTTATTTTTTAATTTAAAAAGAAAAATTTTTGTTATTAAAATTCATAATTATTTAAGGTTAAATCTGGTATTATCAATTCTTCACTAAGAAAGTTATATAAAAGGTTTTGGAAATAAAAATATATAAGCCAAACGATTATGTTTTTTATTACAAGTATCTATTACTATTTTTTGTATCCATCAATTTATTTATTTTTATAATTATATTTATGAATTTTATTATAGAATTAGAATACAAAATGTCGATTATAAATGGAATGTGGGTGTTATCATTTCATAAACGGAAATATTAATTTAGCTTTTATGCCCTAATTTTATATAAGATTGTTTGTGAAAGATATGATGTTTATAAATAATAAAAGCTTCATGAATAAAATTAAGAACTAGAACGCGAAAGTTAGGGGTATTGACTAGTTTAAATTATTCATAAAATCAACTATATAATTAATATCTATTTTCAGAAACTTAAATAGAACATCGAATAGCATTATTTGATTGAAGAATTATAGCAAATTAATTAGTTAGCATTTGTGAATAAATTTAAATTATAAACTATATATTTTGAGGATATAAGATTAATTTCATTATCACTATTATTTTATTATCCAAAAAGGAAATAGTAGTGATATTATTGTATGTATTTTTATGAGAGGATTTTTTTAGGAAAAAATATATTGCTTAGTTTATTTTTTTAATTTAAATTAAATAAAGATGTAGTTACATCAGATATTTGATTAAATACTGTTTCTAAATACTGTTTCTAAATAAATTTAAAAAATAAAAAAAAAAAACCATTAGTAAAAATTTATAAATTAAAATAAAAAAAATAAATTGAAAAATTATATAGAGCAGGTTTTAATCTTCGAAATGATTTCCCACGTAAATGTTTCTAATAAAATTGATTATATAAATAGATAAATTTTCATATTTTATTTTATTAAAATTTCTAAGCTATACAAGGAATAGCTTAATTGTAAAATTTTTTGTATCAAAATAATCATATACACTAAATAGATGATTTTATAAATATAAATAATAATTAAAGGTTTTGCGGCGTCAATTTCCAAATTATTTCGATTCTGGTATGTATTCAACGCTTTTAGATAAATGAAGGCTATCATTTCTGAAAAATATAAACTATATACTCCATTTTCCAGTGGAATGTATCATTATTAAATTTGATTATAACACAGATGGATAGCTGGTATTATTTAATTAAGCATATGAATTGCATGTAAAATAAATAGCATAGGAGTGATAGCCTGTAGAAGAAGAAATACAAATTTTAAGTTATGAAGATATTTATAAATACTTCTCATTATTTCCAAATGTGAATCTAGTGCACTATCGTTCGTATCAAATTAACAAAAGATGACTTTTGTGTAAACAGCAGATCTATTTTCATTTTTTGGGACTGTATATACGAAATATTGTTGCAATTGTGAGAGAAATTTCTAATCGTAAAATTCTAGATAAATTTTAAAAAATAATTTTTTATCTAGCTTGAATTTTATTTTTAATTAAAAAAATCTCCCTTTTTGTTTACATCACCTCGATTGTTTTATAATCATCAAGTTATAATAATAAATGGAATTTAAAGTTTATTGTTTATTTTATATGAAATCTATTTGTTTATATAATATGTTATTTTGAATATAACTTGTTTTTTTTCAAATACTAAAACAAAGGTATAAATGAGATTGATAAAAGGATGGTTTTGCTATTATGACTAAATAAACTATTATAATTTTTTATTACTAAATTAAATTTTGGACAATCTTTAAAGAGTCAATTTTTCCTGTCAGAGGCTTGATTTAAAAATCAAAATTTAAAAAAATATTCACAAGTAAAGTGTATTAAATTGCTCTCTTCAGAGTTTTATTTTATCGTCCAACCAAAAATAAATGGTTTTTATATGGTTATAAACCTAAATAACATTATTCAATTTACTACATCATATCTAAAAATTGTTTAGATCTATTCACTGCCCAGAGAATTTTCAGCTAATGTTTGGATAGTTAAGAATATGTATAAAATTTTTTTAATATTTAAAAAAAACACAGTAAACTATTTTAGACTTGCTTTTAGCTGGTATTAACAAAAAATATTCAAAATATAAATTTTTATTTTCATTATGATATTTTTATGATTCTTCGGTGGCGAAAGATATTTTTAATGCGAAGTAAATATTGAATTGGATCGTTTTTTAAAGTAAATCTTAAAATATGTAGTCATGATGTGCTAGATGTTCTTATAATAAGCTAAAACTTGGTATAGTACTGGTATTTTTAATAAAAAAACGGTATTTATGCTAGATTTTTACTAAATTATTCTAGCACCATTAACGCTACCACTAGAAGAATAGAACGAAAAAAAAAGATGTAGCTATAACTTTTTGATTATTTGTTGTCCATCCAGATTATGGCGAACTTAAAATATAACCATCAACCTTTTTGCTGAAAATATTATTTTTCATTTTAGAACAGAAAATTAAAGTGAAAAACATGATAGATTTGGCACGACGTGCTCAAGCTTTTTAAAAGAAGGACAGGGAAATATTCTATTTTTGAAGCTGTAAAGTTTTCATAATATATAAAACCTGGTTTTTCTGAACATTAAGCATATTATTATTGGTCATATTTATAATAATTGAAAAAAACTCAATGAGTCTTTTAAAAAATTTTTTATAAACTCCAGAATAGAAAATGTTTAAATTTAGGAATTTATTAACATTAAATGTGATTGATTTTAGTTATTAATCAGACAATTAAGCTGTATTAGAAATTTCATATGTATAACAAAGTATCCAATTTTGGAGTAGGTCAAATAATATAAATAAAATACAAGAAATCTGAACAAAATATTAATTCGATTACATTAGGTTATATATCAGTTGTCTACTGATATATGGAGATTGTAAAATCAATGTTTATAAAGAAATAAATTTGGAACATGGTCATATTGCTGATAACTGCTTTTTAAGAATGAAATTATTCCTCTTGATAATTTTCATCTTTGAATAAGCATAAAATTTACTTAAAAAGATTAATTTACATTAAAAATGCTAAAACTTTTCGAAAAAAGAATTTCAAGATGATCTTTAGAATCAAATGGCATCTCAGTACCTAACTATTATAATAGCCGAAGAGGTTGGGTTTTATAATTAACCTGGTATTAATCATTTTAGGTGTATATAGTTAAAATATGCGAAAGATGGATTAATCCCTTCTAAATATATAAAGTGAATGTAAACTGATAATCTATACAAAAATATCTTATGAGAAAAGGAAAATTGTAGCTTTTTTGGCCAAGTAATTCGATCAGCTTATTATAAATAATAAATTTAGCGCTGAGTTATTGGCCTATTTGAGTAAATTTACAACACAGAAATCAACGCAAATATCTGAAGGGGCCAGCAAGCGATAGAAAAAATGCCTACCGAATTATTGGTAAATTATTATGGGCAAATCAGAGCTACTTTTAAATAAAGTTTAAAATTTGAAAATTAAAGATAAGTAAAGCAAAATAAATAGATAAGTTAATTAGGATTATTGTCTCATGAAAAGCTGATAAACATTTATTACTTTCTTTAATACTTTGCAATTAAATTTAAATTTTTTAAAATGTTGAAATTTAACAAATTGAGATTTTCGAGCATTGCACGAAAAATAAGACTAACCAACTCGACAGTAGCTAGATTTGATCTCAAATCATTTCATTCGATTTCACAAACTGCTAGCTTAAACCACAAATTCTCAAAAATTGACTCTAAAAAATTTCTTTTGCCTCAATTTCAAAGTAAATAATCTTTTATCTATTTATACCACATAATTCTTTATACATCAATTATAGGACTAATTCATATCTTTCTATAACCCAAAAAATTGGAAATAAAAGAAATTATGGAATTTTATCATTTATTAATCAAGTTGTAATTTATAAAATCAAGTTTAATTAATTTTCTTTTCATAATAAATTGATTTTTAGAGAGAAATATGTTTATACAGACTGAAAGGACCCCAAATGAGAATGCTTTAAAATTCCTAACTGGTTCAACCATTCTAGAAGATTCAAACGTAAGAACAATTGAATTTAGGTCCAGAAAGGATGCTCTAAAGTCGCCGCTTGCTCTAAAGTTATTCGGAATCGTTGGTATCGAGTCAGTGATGTTCGGTGCTGATTTCATAACAGTTACAAAAGATGATTCTTCTGAATGGCATTTGTTAAAGCCAGAACTGTTTTCAATAATAATGGAGCATTTATCAACTAGTAAACCTATTCTTGGTGAGCTATACTATTCATCAGAAGCTAAGAAACAGGCTGATGCAGAAAAACAACTAAATGAAAGCGAACAATCCGGGTCTGACGAACTGTCCCAGATCATAAGCGAAATAAAAGAGCTCCTTGACACTAGAATCCGACCTTCAATCATGGAAGACGGTGGTGATCTTGAATTTGTATCCTTTGACTTGGACACTGGTACTCTAAAAGTCTCCCTGCAAGGTGCATGCCGCGGCTGCAGCTCATCTGAAGTCACCCTTAAGAACGGAATAGAAAATATGCTCACGTACTACATACCTGAAGTCAAAATCGTTGAAAATACTGGATCCGAACTTGAAGAGCTTTCAAAAGCTGAATTTGAGAAATTCCAGCAAAAGCTAAACTAAACTTTGACTTCAGACTCTTTCCTTCATTAAGATTGACTAATCTATCTTTTATTTATCCCATACCCTACCCCCTAAATTACGCCTCTTTACATTTATCTTTCTGGCAATAAAAGAATATTTTTTCATTTTAGTATTCTTGGACCCAAAACCGCAATGGTATGGATACCCTAGTGAGACGGGATTGAATTGGTTGATAGTAACGTATAATTAACTTTTCTTAAATATTTTTTATCTAGTATTTATTTTCAATAAAATTCATACAAAAAAAAAAATTCATTTTAGCACGCTTAATGATTCAAACAGATTTTTTTGATTTAATTTTATACAAATTTTTTTTTTTTTTTTTTTAGCGGAAAGATGGTACAATATACTCATTTATATTACTTATTTGAACATTTCGTTTCCTTTTTTTTAAATTGTGATACAATAGTCAAATAATCTGTTTTTAGTATTTTTACATATTATTCAATGTTAAAAAGGAATGAAGTCTCTTTGAAAATAAATTGTATTAGAGTAATTAATATAAGTAGAAAAAGTATGTTTAAAATTAAAAGGCAATAACTGTATGTTTATGTTTTTAGTATTTTTTTTTTTGGTTCAAGGAGACAGATAATTTAAAATGAAAAAATTTGCTCCAAGGCTTTAAAGCCATTTTTACTGCTCTTCACAATAGCATTAACTTTGGCCATATTGATATTGTCAGAAGTAGAGCTGATACTTTGTTGTTTGTCTGCTGATGAATTGTCATCTTGTTGAAGTGTCTTGCTAGCGTTAGTATCATCAACTTCCATTCCGTCAGAATCTGAAATAGATACACTCTTCAGTTCGTTGGGATTGCTTTCTTTCAGGCCACCAACAAACGATAAAAACAAACTTTCGAATATCGAATTTGCTGTTGGAAGTTGGTGTGAGGGAACAAACTGGAATGCTTTGAATTGGTTGGAAAAATCACGTGAATTGTCAACAAAGTTGTTGTTATAATCAACCAATGCTGACTCATAGTTAGCTTGGATTTCATCTAGATCCATGTTTGAGCCTTCGGTTTTTTGGGCATTGGAGAAAATCGAATTAAACAGCTCTACAGGTTCGTCATTATCAGCTGTAGTTGGAACGAGTACGCCGTCTGGTTTATCAATTCCAGAACTTTCGCTGTCAAAGGTTGATTCTGCTTCTCTAGGATCGATTGTAATGATTTTGTAATCGCCATCAGAACCAACCATAACCAGACTATCATTGTTTGACTTTATAGAAACAAAGCTAATTCCTGTTATTTTTTCGTATTTGGATACATTTTCAACAGGGATTATCGATTCAATAGAAACTTGGTTATTTAGAGAAAATACGACGATAAACGAAATGCTCAATTTTTCCTCGTCAGAGTTGTTGGATGTAGGGTTGGATCCTTCACCAGAAATTCTAGATAAACTGTCCCCACCATAAATGTCAACAGCTACCATGTCTAAAAAGTCAGTAGGATTTAAAACAGCGTTCTGGAAGTATTTAGCACTTGAAAAGATTGCGAATTTGTTTTTACAAGTTGCAGTATTTGTGATTTTAAAAGAATCTGGAATGTTTAGATAAAAATCTAGTTCAGAGCTAATAGAATTGACAAAACTAATTTTATTTTCTGTTATTTGCAAAATATGCTCAGAATTATCACCAAAAAAAGTGCAGCTAAGCAAACGGCTTTTATCTTTAACAGGGACTAAGATAGTGTCAGATATTTGTTTGGAAGAAGCGACATCTACAAGAAGAATTTGCTGTTTTAGGGTACTAACAACAAGAGTTGAGCCATCGTGACTGAAGGAAACTTTTGAAATCGAGTCTTGATTTTTGTTTAGTATACGTAAAGATGGCAATTTCATTATCCAGTGAAGGCGGCCATCGGTTTTTACACATTCCCAGAATTTTATTAGCTCATCGTCACAAGTTACACACATTGCGTAAGTTCCATTTGAAATATTGCTGTAAATCGCAGCATCAACAACGATGTTATTAAGGTGGGGGAAGCTAATCTTTGTGTTTAGAGTATAATGCTGCCCACTGTGATTGAATTGCCAAAACTTCAAAAATGTAGACAAATTTTTTCTAGTCTTTTTGGCGTCGACAGTTACTAACCATCTGGCGTCTTCTGAATATAGACTTTTGGTAATAACAGGAAAAGCCAAATCGCTTCCGTAAGATATGAAATTGAAACTAGTAACTTCCAAGTTGGAAATGTGCTTGTCATTTGTTAAGTCAAAAGTTTGGAGCATACCTGGAATTGAAGGCATTAAAATATAAGGCTTTTTAGGGTGTACTTCAAAGTAAGATGATATGTTAGTTTTTTGGAGTCTAATAGATGAAGAAATGATTTTTTTTCGATCAAAATCTATAATAAAGACTGCATTATTGTCGAGGGTGATACCAATATATTTATCGTCTTTTGATATGGAAACTCCAATTATGGGGCCGCTAAGTCTAGGTAAAAAGCTTTTAATGTTTCTTTCAGGTTGCCAGAAGACAAGGACAGATTCAGAACCTCCTGATATAATGAATTCGCCATCGCTTGATAAATCAATTCCGCCTACTGGGTTACTGTGCCAATGTAAAGCGGATGTTGCTATGCGTCTTTTAGGTCCAAAGATGTTATTAATGATAAGAATTCTTCCAATAGTATCACAGCCGATTACAATTTTAGGATCAACTGAGCTAGGTTTGAACTTTGTTAGCTTAGTAAGGATAGGCCCTTCAACTTTTAAGGTAGAGCCATAAATTTCTAGGAAGTATAGCGAAGAATCAGACAACATAAATAGGTAAGCACCGTCACAAGAATAGTCGAATTGGGCAATCTTGTTTGGTAATTGAGCTACTTCAAGTTCAGTCTTCTTTGAAAAAGACTCGAATATTGATACTTTACTTACATGGTAAGAAGTGGTGTCATTATTTGGTGAGGTAAAAGAGTAAAAAAAATAGTCTTCATTGATAGATGAAGCAACACAGGATGGAGAGTGGTCCAAAGAATGTTCATGAATAAAGGTCAAAAGCTTTGCATCATATATTAAAATTTTTTTGTTACTAAAAACAGCAACTATAACGTAACGACCAGAGTCGGGATCACGAGAGTATATTGCTGATATTAATTCGTAATCAAGTCGAGAGCTGTAGCTAATCTTACCAACTAATTCGCTGTTATCGACTCTATACATTCGGATGCACTTACTGGTATGGGTGTAAAAATATTTATTATCAGAGCTAAAAAACATACCATCCTTAGATAGCTTTTCGTCTATATCAGCTACAGGGTATGATACTGATTTATTACTAATCTGGTTGAGGTCATTTACCAAGGATTGGAAATCAAAGCGATCAATTTTATAGTTGGACACTGTTTGTGATGTTTCAGAGTTTTCATCAGCACTAGTTTTTAATTTATTTTTACCGAACGAAGTAGTTTTTCTTCTTTCAGTTAAAAAACGTTCTTTAGGGCTCTTTACTGATTTCTTTTTTCTTGAAGGGGTTGAGTTTGTTGGAGTATCTGTATGGGAGTTGTTGGTGGAGTGGTTGATGGAGTTTTGGATCGGGGTTGAAGGAATGCTTGAAAGAAGTCCATTTTGGGGAGTAGGTTTAGGAGTACGTTTTTTTTTGACGAGTGTTTTTCTTCTTGGTTTAAATTTGCCAGGAGTAAGTGGTTCATTAGGATCAAAATTATTTATAGGATCTTTAGGAAGTGAACCTATACTACCCGAAGATTTACCTGAAGGGTCCTCGATTTTGCTACTCGACAAATTGGCCATCTAAAGATAATTTATCGGATAATGTATTTATTTCACGATTAAGGTAGAAAGGGGAAATATTCTTGTGGAGTAAGAGATCGAATACAATCTTATAGCTCTAGGTATTGAAGAATCGATGGGTGATCCTATTGTTTTATAAATTGGCTTTGGAGGGTAAATAAAGAGATATTTAGATAGTATTTATTCTTTTAGTGCAAATGATATTAATATAGAAAAAAGTGCTGCGTATTATAAAGAAGGTTAAAGAGCTGGGTTAAAGAGCTGGTTTCAAGCGTAGAAAGGTTAATGGAGTTTGTCTAGTTAAGTTATATTTTTTTGGTAAGAAAATTAATATAGCTTTAAAGTACGTTTAAAAAGTGCCTTACTAAGTTTTCTACCAAGCTAAAGTTTTTTTTATGTGGTTATCATATGTCAAATTTAAATCCTGATCTGTAACTGTGATTTTTTATTCATTTTTTCTATATAGCTTAATGTAAAGAAAAAAATTTTCTTTGAAAAAAATAAGTTTATAATACAAATTCTTCAAACTCATTCGTTTGAAAGCAACCTTCATTGGCCAAATCTCTCCTGATTAAATCAAACTCACAATGTATCCAATACAATTTGTCTTCAGCAATATAAAAAACCCATAAATTAACTGAGCTAAAAATATTTTCTGGATATTAATGCTAAATAATAATAATTAGCCAATAATATATCTATTTTAATATTTTTTTTTATAATAAAAACTAGCCAACAATTCACATTTTTCTTGGTATAGAACTCTAGTAGTTATGTATTTATTGGCCACTTGAAATGTCTGCCAATCAGATAGTGTAAATAAAAACTACTAGCGAACCAGGAATTTTAACTCATCTAGAGTATAAATACTGAAAACTGTATGAAAACTAAAATATACTCGCTCTAGGAAAAGCAATCAAGATATCGCATGTGTAAATTTTATAAAAAATTTGACGTAAAACATGTATACATTGATTGATAAAAGATAAAGATGTTTTGAAAATGTTAGTATGAATTTTTAAATAAAAGATAGGGCAAATCTTCAACTTGTATTGATAAGGATACAATTAACGACTTTAGTAAATATAAAAGATTAATCCCATATGATAATATTCTGAACGAAAATGCATGGAACATTAATAGGTCCTGAATAGAATATGAAATTTCAAATATGATATTAAATGGTCAAGATATGTTAAATAGTTTGTGTGAATATATAAACTGCTATTAAAAGATAATATAAAAAACAGCAAGAACCTGAACTTGATGGAGTCACGATCTGATATAATTAGAACATTATATGATCTCAATCAATAGAAAATTCAACCCTTTAACAAAAAGTAATACCAGAACCATATACCAGGAGAATTAATGCGAAATGATTTCTCTTTTCGTTATGTATATTTTGTATTAAAATCACACTTAAATTTAAAATATATATATCCACATTCGTTAAGAAGCCGAGGTTATTTTGAAAAGAAAAAAAATTAACCCTTTAAAGATGGCAAAATATCAAGTTAGATAATTAAAAATATATTATTTTAAGGTTTTTTTTTGTATAAAATATTCAAATATTCTATAAATCTAAAGCAGAATAAAAAATTTTTAAATCATCAACATTTAAAAAGGGAATAATATCGGTTGATTCTATTTAAAAGCATCGCGTGTATTTTAAATTATTTTTTTTTGATACAAAGAGTTTGATAAAAAAGATATAAAAATAAAAATAAAAATAAAAAAGTTATGCAGAATTGATTACAGCGCGGCTTGATCCTCTCTTACCCAACTCTAATAAAATGAATATATTGATTAGTCTATGGTATCATAAATAAATCTATTATTGTGTATTGTTTACAAGTTTATAAATTTAAAGTTCTAATAACCAAATTTTTTTTATAGAATGTAGCTGGTTGTATGCGGTAGATCAAAAGCAGCCCGCAGTCCAGTAAAAATATAACCAAATATACCCCCACTCCCACTGACTATAAAAGCTTAGGATTAAACTAGTTTTGTTTCAGCAAAATTATTTAGACCCGAATTATTACGATCTATGAAGTTTAAATTTAAAAAATATAAAATATCTTAAATCACTAATTGATTTTTCATATCTATCGTTTAATACTATTACATTAAAGTCTACTTTTAAAATAATGATCAAAATAGAATAATTGTATAATTTTTTACAATGATAGCTTTGCATAACAAATTCAATAGAAAAAAATCACAGATCCCAGGTTAATTTATTTAGCTAAATATATGAATCATGATTAATGGCTTAATTGAAAACAAATTTTCGAGTACAAAAAGCTAATTAGAGAGGTATACCCAAAATACACTGAAAATAACGATAAATTTTGCCGCTTTTATAACCTAATACCAAAGTAATAAACCACGTTTAAATTCTACAATAAAGATTTTCGCATAGCTAAAAAAAAAATTTTTTTTTTTGAATTATTCTTTAATCGCATCAAAATTATGTATAGAATTACCTTAATTTGAATATCAAAAATTAAAATATATTCCAGAAGCTCTTGAATAATATTAAATTAAGTCAGTGATTGAATTTTTTTATTAATTTTTATACTTGTTCTATGGAATATGCCTCAGATTCAACCTAGATGCGGTATTCTCCTAAAGAATAATATATCTTTTCGCATATTCTTCCCTCACTGGAGTAACCCAGGTTAATCGTAAAATAATTCTTGTCAATGAGCACTAAATAGCTTTTCCTCCTCTTTTTGTTCATCTTTACATTTATTTCTTACGTTTTTATCATTATGAGAATTAAATAAAATCTTTCCAAAGATAGAGACTGTATTTCCCGTTTTTTTTTTCCATCTTAATGATAAAAATTGTTAATGAAAAATCAAACATAAAAAATTTTGAATTTTTTATTTATAATTATTTTTTTTAAAATAACTGCATTATAATTAACATTCATCTTGGATATTTTATGGAAATTATATTATTATCAACTAAATTTTGCCTTTATACACACAAAGTATCATAGATTCTTTATTTATCTAATTCAGACATAGATCCGGAAATCGTAGAAACTGTATCTTCTAATGGCAAATAACAGCAACAGCATGTTTAAAATTCCAACTGATCCATAACTTATTTCAGCCTCATACTTTATGTCTCTGTAACAAAATGGATTTCTCTCTTCACAAAAATCTTATTTCTCTCGGTATAAAAATTATCTTTGTGTATCATTATTATTGGCTTATAAAATAGTTTATACATCAAATTTTAATAATTTACTGAAGCTACTTATCAATAACAGGCTGAATATAAAGCGAATTCTGATCTATTACTTGTAAAAAACCTCTGATTAAGATAATAAATCAATTTAATCACCTAAAATCAAATAAGGTACTTTTTTTTTTCTCGTATTAAAATAATATATTTTGATCTGTTCTACCTTTTTAATCTAAATATTCTCATAATTTTTTATTGTTAATTCAGAAATAGAAACTTACCGATTATTATCTAATAAAAATTCATAACTCAAAACTTTTTTTTTGAATAGATCTTGTAGTATTTAACAATATAGCCCTTATTTATCTAATGGCTTATTATTCGATAACTGAATTTTATAAAATACTCATAACAAATATCTAATAAACGGTCTTTTAATTGAATATATATTACTACTCAAAAAACTACATTTCCCCTGCAAACTAACATGATAATCAAATACGTTTTTTAAATCGAGTATATAAGCATTAATTATTTCGCATATATCTCGAATTCAACTCTAGCTCTATCCCGCATAAAAAAAGGAGTATTTTGTCAGATATAATACGATTTACCAATGACCTTTATTAAAAAATGTACTATGTTTTGATTTCTGAATATGACTTTGATCCCTAATATTACAATTATATCGATTTCTGAAATTAGTTATTTGATAAATATCTAAAAAATTCAAATTAAACTCTATTAACAATTATGGCTTCAAAAATAAAACTTGAAGTTTACAGATTGTATAAAAAAATACACTTAATTTAAATCGATTCAGAAGTGTTCGACTTTTATTTATCTGCGAAAAATTACCATTATAATACCAAATAATCAATATAGCAATCAATAATAAAAATTTATTTGGCATTAAATAACGAACATTCGAAAAAAATTCAATCTAAAAAAATTTAATTGATAATGAAAATACAATATCTTAATAGCTTTAAACTAAGAAAAAATTTAGAATTAATTTAATTTGATCTGTATAGCTTAAGATTAACCATAAAATACGGGATTTTTATAGGAGAAGAGGAGCTTTTTTTCTTAGAAATTATATTTTACTAGTAAATAAGTTAACTCTATTGGCTGCATCAGATAATTCATTTGATGATATTTTTCTATTAAGGTTTAAAAGTAGCATTAATGCTTTTAATTAGATATAATTTAATAGTAAAAATTCTGCTCCTCAAAATAATCTCATATAAATCGATTAGAATTCTGCTAATAATTCATTAGATATTTTATTCCAGATTTAATTCAAGTAATATTAGTATGCTTATTATAACCCTATAAATTTTATATAGAAAATTATAATTTCTATGAAGTATGGGATATTATTTCATGGAGAGGAACTTTTCTTATACAGTTTTTCCTACTTAAAAACATAGCTTATATTTTTTAAATCATAATAAAATATCATCGAATGGTTTACATAAATCAACAAATACCTTTACCTAATATAAATAAGAATATAGATATCGTGGGTTTAGTTGTTCCACGTACCTAGCTAAATAACTAGGATTAATTTATGAGTAATATGGGTTTATTTATGAGTAATATGGGTTTATTTTTGTTTAGGTTGGTTTTATTTTTTCCGTTGTTTTTTTTCAAAAAGTGTCTCCGTCCTTCTTTTTATAGAGTTTCGTTTAAAGAATAAAAAAATTATAAAGTAAATTCCTAATACGCAGTCTAAATTTTTCATAAAAACCCCCCCTTTATGGGAAAAAACGAAACATAGCTGCCATATTCGTTTATCTGATAACGTAAT
>LSSN01001058.1:0-18301 GCA_001970855.1 Smittium culicis | reverse complement strand
AGTAGTTACTAAGTATGAAAAAAAAACCTAATAAAGGAAAAAAATACCTAATAATACCATCATGGGGGTAAAACTGGTGTGATATAAAAATTTATTGTTTTGTTTAAAAGTTTATTAAAGTAATAATGAAAATTCTTAATGTAAAAAAGTGAAGTCCCGTTGAAAATCTAGAAACTATGACTATTTATACTAAACGATATAAAATTAGAAAAACCTTGGGTCGAGTTTAAGCTCTTTCTATTGTCATTCTATCCTACTAATTTGATACATAATGTTTTTTTTTTACTCCTTTTTTTCAGGATACTACCATCCTAAAATTACATTTAAAAAATCCTTTGTATAAAGAACTTATATTATTCGAGTTTTATACTAAGGTCTTTGTACAAAGGTTTTACTAAATATTCAATCATTCGATATTATCTATTTGTATAAATCTAAATTTATGCTAAATCGGCTAGTCTTCTTTATACAAAGATCCATTTCTATTATCTAATCAAAGTGCTATCATCACACTTTGACAGATATAAATATGAAACAATAATAAAGAATTTGTGGTGTTTGTGGGGGAAATATATATTAATCTAATTTTCGCAATGACACAGCTCGCATATAATTTTTCATTATTATCTAGATTTAAGAGGTATAAAGATAATTTTGATAGATTTTTCATTATTTTCACACCAATTTAATCTTGATAGGATAATTATTCCATCCAATTAAACTATCTTTCTTTGTTTTAATTTTTTTGCTGTTTTTTCGATTTTAGTTCTGAAATAAGGATTTTTTTTAATGACGATATTAATATGTTTGCTAATAAACATTTTACGAATAGTTTTATTGGGTGCTTCTACTTACCTATTTCATTTTTTTGCGTTTAATTTTTTCCAGACTTTATAAATTTGCTTTTAAATCTATATTTGATCATAATTCATCCTTCAAGAGAGTCGATTTCTATTATTAATTATTCGTTTATTTTATTGGCTATATTTTCGTTTTCTAGTTGCTTAACATTAAGCTTCCAGTTTCCTTTAGCCAAATTTTTATTTTCTAAACTAAGGAGTAGATTAATTTTTTTGAATTTGTCGTCAGAAAATTATGATAACTCTATTTCTTTTATTACAGTGGCACTTCAAATTTAATTGGAAAGTATATTTGATCAATTCTTTGTTTTTGGTTCCAGAGTAGCTCTCCCATGTATATATTCATTGGGCAATAGTGTATATGTTACATTGCTAAATTGAATTGGCGAATAATATTGCACATATTAGTCCATTCGCTTTGAATTTTTTTTAATGTGGATCCTGTCTTACTATTCATTTTAGACTATTTTCAAATCTCCCAATAATATTAATTCTTCATTTTAATTTATCGTGTTTATTAATTTTTCGTGGAAAAATTCCATTAAGGATTTATTTATTTTTAATTATTGAGCAAATAAAGATCAAAAAAATTTTTTTTTGGCTAATACTAAATTTGTGTTATTATCCTCCCTTGAAAGAAAATAGTTCCATTTTTTTTAGTATGGATATAATTTTTAATTATAGTTGCAGTGTATTTTGTCCAGGTTTCTTTGTTTAATTAGTATTTTGTCCAAGATTATTTGTCTTTTTTTTAATATTTATTTCCAGAAGGCAGAGAATATTTGCTATAACAATTTTATTTGAATAATGATAAAGTCTACTTTTCTTTATATTGACTGCTTTGCCTTTAAAGTTAAAGATGATTATCGAGGATATGTTATTCCTATTCATATTTTTTTTTATTTATTGTTTATTTCAATATCTTTTTTATAAATTTTGGTTTTTTAGTTTCTAGAAGCGAGTTATTCCTCATCAATCGCCTCAGGCTTAAAGTTTTCAGCTTCTTTTACACTCATATCAGATGTGCTAGCGCTTCAAAATGACTTATTTTTTTATCTACCTAACCATTTCTACTTAACTTAACTAGGGCATCAAAGAATTATTTTTCTTAAGGGAGTTATTATGATCAAAGATTTGATTATTTTTAATTTAGGTAAAGTATTGATATGAAATATATTTTTCGCCTCTTTTTACTTTTTCTATTTTAAATA
The DNA here is from genome assembly GCA_001970855.1 of Smittium culicis. Lineage (NCBI taxonomy): Eukaryota > Fungi > Kickxellomycota > Harpellomycetes > Harpellales > Legeriomycetaceae > Smittium > Smittium culicis. The sequence goes on along the minus strand of LSSN01001058.1, from coordinate 16,230 downwards.
TTTTCTAGTTTTTCTTCAAGATTTTTTTTTCTTATACTTTTTCTTAAATTACTGATTGTTAAATTATTATAAATACTACTTATATGTTCTCTAGTTAATCTTCATTCATATTTTAAGAGACTAGTTAAGTTTTACTTATTTTCATTATTTATGTATTTAACTGAAATAGAAAGACTTCGACCCAGCTTCCAATATCTTCTGAACAATTTTTATTTTCGGACGTGTTAATTTTAATAGTGTAATCCTTAACGACCAACGTTGAATCGAATAATCTGGTTTATCTAGAAATAGAGATTACATCTGATGCTGCTATACCAGCCATTGAATCTATATCTTTTTTTATTATTTTATCGTTATTTTCTAAATATTTGTTCTATTCTTCAATAAAATTTTTTTCATATTTTTAGAGGCATTATTACTTGAAGTTTTCGTTTTTTTTTTTTTTTTCAGTTTTAATTTATATTTCATGGCACTCGTACTTACAGTATGATGCTTCTTTGCAACATGTGCAAATCTTTTCGCCTTCAATCAACATTAAAACTATTTAAACATATTTGAAATTTATAATATTTGTAATATGGCTGCTATTTTTAGTTTTTAGAATAATATTTATACTCTTATACAGTAAAGAGTTAAATTTTGATATTTTAAGAGCAGTTATGTCTATAACCTCTCTCATCCCATTTAAAACTTTGTAGGATTTTTGAGAAACCTACCAAAGCTTAGCACATATATGTTGTTATATTTATAAACTTTTATTCAACATTCTATTATTTACTGTTTCGCCTGATTCAATGATTTTGACTTCAAATTTGATTTCTTTTTTATAAACTGCTTCACTATCAGACTGTTCTTTAAATTTTAAAAACTGGACTTTTTTTAACATCGACTTTAATGCAAGACTCGATCTCGCCAATATAGAATAAAATTTCCTCGATGATGATGATGTCTAGCCTGCCTTATTCATTAAGCCTGGGTCCCAGTTTAAATTGAGTTCCGCCTATTGAAATTAGCTTTTTATATTTTGGATTTATACCGGAGGCCATCTTAATAATATATATAGGTTTATATAAATTTGTATTCTTATAAATAATCAAACCTAATTCGATGCTTTCAGGAGGCTTCAGATTACATAATTCCACTTTTGCCGAGATTCGGGGTTCAGGTGGGTAATTAATGGCGCTAATGGTTTCCATTACTTTTAGTAGTTGGAAAAGTTCGTTAGAATTTACTTGTAAATGGTTTTTATTCCCTTTAATATATGGAAAAATTCGAATATTATTGTCTCTTTGATTTTTTGTTTCTTTAAAGTAGATGAGAAAGAGGTGAGTCTAATTTTTAATCGTTTTTTTCCATTTTTTTAGTATCAAAACGCTTGTATAAGTGTTAAATCTAAAATTATTTACGTTATTTCTTAATAATAATTGAAGATATATAAAAATATTTGATTATCCAATTCATATTTAACGCTCGCGGCTTTATTTTAAATATTATCCACAAATTCTAAAGAAATACTAATTATTCATTTTTCAATATGGTTTGTTTTTTTAAAAATAAATTTTAGTTTACATTTAAATTAAATAAAAATCTAAAATTTTCATAGCGTTATTTAGTGAATTTAGTATTATATCATTCATAGTTTAAAATTATTAATTAAAATCTTATGTATATTTTAATATATATTGATTTCTTTCAATTAATAATAATAATATTGATAGTATTAAAATAATAAAAAGAGAAAATCTTTAACTTTGAGAAAAAACTTATAAGCGTTATCGATGATAGAAAATAATTAAAATTATGATGATATCACTTTAGACTTTAAAATCGAAAAATATAATAATTCAAAAATAAAGAAACAAAGAAAAAAGCTAATAGATACTGAAAAAATAGTATCAAACAAGCGGAAAATCATTCCTAATCTAAAATATAGACAAGTAAATAGTTTTATTTCAAAATTATTAAATATTTGTGGAAACAGAAATTTTCCTCTAATTGAGTCGTCAATAAGATTTATAGATGTTAAATATGCAAAAAATAAAGAATTTGGCGATTTGAATGCAAAAATTTTCCAATTTTATAAAATTAAATCAGAAATCATAAAAAATTATAAATTATAAATGGCGAGCAAGGGACTGTAAATTTGACTGGAATTAAAGAGTTTGTGGACAATTTTCAAAACTTTCTAAAAATAAATGATATTAAGGATATATTAATGATGAAGAAACAGGATTTTTTTGAGAAAAGCAGAAAAAAAACTATTGGGTCTAAAAAAAGGTCAAAATGATAGAAATCTTGCAAAAAAAGAATTAATTTCCCAATCGTTGTATCCAAATTGGATGAAAAGGTCAAAACTTTTATAGTTGAGAATTATTTAAACCCAGTATCTATTAAGGGTAAAGATATTTATAAGCATAAGCTTTATTTTAATAGCCAGTATAATTCCTATATGAAACTTGAGATTTTTTTCAATTATTATTCAAAAATAAAATAAAAAATCTAACTGATAGTGGAAGGAAAATTCATATTATTATTGATAATTTGAGAGGTCATAAAATCATTAAATTTTCAAAAATTGATTTTCTATTCATTCCATCTAATTCAACGTCACTAATCCAAACACTCGATAGATGGATAATAAAGGAATTTAAAATTATTAACATAACTGTATTAATTAACTATATATTTTGTGCAGCAAGTGAATCGAATGTCTAAGATATAAAAGTTTAAGCCTTAAAAATTCATTTTAAATCATTTATGATATGTGAGATAATTTATCGGTTACATGATTATTAATTATTTAAAAATTTTAAATGAAGATTAAACAGATTTATACCTTCTTATTTCGAAAGCTGTTAGTCAAAAGACAGATATTTTATTAAAATCGAATTTGGAAGTTAAAACGACTTTGGAAATTGTATTAAATAACTTGAACCGATTTATGTGTTGACGAAAGTATTCAAAAAGCAAAAATTAGTAAAAAAAAAATCGAGGATTTGGAAAATTCGATTCAGATATTTATAAAAAAAAACATGAGATCGATTATTGTGATTTCAGAAGAATATCTAAATGTAGAAGATAATATTTTTTATCTTTATAATAAACTACTAAAACCCATTTACAATGAATCAATAAAATAACTAGAGTTAACAAAAGATCAATTGATTAGCACAGAAAAGTATAAGGTAAAAAAACCTAATATTTTTGATAAATAGAACAGAATAAATAATGAATAATGAATTTGCTCCAAATTTGAATTTAGTTCTACTAGAATTCGAAGTTAAATTGAAAAGCGAACTCAGAAAAATATTATATAATTTGAAAACTACTTTTAAATAGTTTTCTTTAATTTATTTATTTTAATTTATAATAAACTCGTATAATTATTAAGATCTAATTATTTAAAGCAAAGATCAATAATTAATAAATATTAATTTAAAGCTCAAGATTATAATAAATATGGTTTATTAAATTTATAAACAAATTTTACTATATATGTGAAAGTTCTGAACTAGAACTATCAGATGAAACTAAAACGAGCACTAATTTGTAGATCTTGGCGTTTTTAATAAAACAAAAAGATAATAATAAATAATAATTTGACCTTATTTTAAACTAACTGAATTTTAATTGGTGGATTTGCAATAAATATATACAAAAAATTAAAAATCCACTTCTTATGAAACCTAATCTACTAACTAAAAGCTTGCAGATCATCAATAAATTAAATGAAAGTTGTTTATTCTTAAATATATAGTAATATAAAAAATTACTAATCGACTGTCTTGATCAAAAAAATCAAAGCTTAAAAAAAAAAGAAAATTATAAAAAGTACATGATTTTATACAAAAGAATTCGTTAAAGATTCATCGTCTAGCCAAAAAAAATTTTTTTTTATGAATTATATTAAACCTCGTTATTATAAAAAATAAATCTCTCAAATATTTAATATAAAATCAATCTTAGCTTTATTTTGCTTCATTCAATATTATTTATAAAATCTCTCAAAAAAACCCCTTAATTTATAAATCAACAAAAAAAATTATCTAGTTTAAAACATATAAAAAATTTCAAAAAATTTTTTATTACTAAAGAATGAATAAACAAAGAGCTTGTTGATTCTTCCAAAGCATTCGAAGATCCTGGTGGTTTTATGAAGAGTATAGTTTTGCACAGAAAGCTGTCACTTTACAGGAGAACTCTCCATATATATTTAAGGTGTAAATAAAAAAGGATTATAGTAATGTATGAAATAACGAAAGGAAATAAAAAGCAATAATACATCCAATCTGGAGTGCTAATCATATTTATTTTATATTATCGAATTAATAGAAGTAAATAAAGATTTTTTTTGTTTTTTGTTTTTTTTCTTTTTATTAAATTCAATTTAGAGTAATAAGATATTTATATAATATATTATAAAGTTAATTAAGACAACTAAAGATTAAATTATGGTTGTTTTGATCTTTCAATCGTAGTTTGAAGAATAATTTTTATAATAATTCAGTTTTTAACTTTCGTTTTAATATAATTATTTGCAGCCTTTTCGAATTTTTTAAAATATTTTATTTTGGGTTATTGGGATGTGTTTTAGTAATGTAATGTCGTGTATTATTTATTTTATTATATTTTCAATGATGTTAAGTAATAAATATTTAGGGAATTTTATTATTTATTTAGTATTAAAACGTAATCGTATTTCAAATGTAAAAGCTACAGAAATATATGGAATTTATATAAACACAATGTGTAATATGTGTGCAGTCGATTTTAATCACATCTCCGTTGGGAGTTAACCTGTCTTTCGATTTTAATCGGGGGTGTTTGCTTTATAAAAAATTATTATTGATTGTTTTTGAGGTTTTAGTTGGTCTTTATTAGTAGGTATCAAGTAAGGGGATAAATTAAATAGAAATAAAAAGACAAAGAGAATTGCAGGTGTGGGGAATAAACCTGCTTATATATAGTATTATAAAAAGAAAAAATAATTAAAATAGAGAATTAAATGAGTTGCTTTGGTAGTAACTCATTGTTCAAGAATAAAAAAAACCTTAGATTAAGGAAAAAACTCTTAATTCACCAAAAAAATGCTATTGATAAGGATATTAAGAATGGAGATATTCTATTGGATATTAATATCCAATGACAAGTGCTATTATTAAACAATTCTTTATTACATTTTAGATTTATAAACCGTTTTGTATTACGTTTACACTAAAGAAGAATTTAGTATAAATTACATAGTATGAGTGGTTGAAAATTTTTTTAGGTTGATTAAACATAAAAAATATCAGTATAATCCTCTCCCCCTAAAACTCTAGAAAAAATCAAAAACTTTTATTTAGAAGACTTTTTAAATTTTTTTAATTCAATTTTTTATTAATACATTTATTTCTTTTACGTAAACTATTTGAAACTGTCGCAGTTATAAACAATCTCGACTAATTCGATGTTAACCTGCAATAATCTGTTTATATACCCCTTGTTTTAGATAGGTTGAAACGAAGGTTTTACTTGTTTTAGGCGAATCAATCAAATAGTAAAGAAAACGATAATTAATGGATGGTTTTATTTAAATTTTGGCAGTTATTTTTCTTATGTGATAAGAATAAATCGCATCAAAGAAAAATATAATTTACAAAGTGGTGAGAAAAAAAGAGGAATTATTTTTCTTCCGATTTCATTGCAAAAAAAACTAACAATTTTATATGTTTCCTTTGTTTGTCGATTTATTCAGTTATAGGACATATATAAAGATAATAATAATAAGTAAATAGCACTTAATAGTTGGCTAAAATGTTTGTGTGGAATCACAAACATTAGGAAGTGAGGACAAATATCGAGACTTGTTGGCTTTATCATTGGCGATAACCACAGGTTGTGAGAGAGTAGTGAATAGATGTAGAAGCGAAACGTTAAATATATAGGACATAGCATATGATATATATTTTTTTATTCTCCTCGTATTTATCCTCAAGAAAAGTATAAATTAGTTCATTTTAATTTATTAGTATTACTTTATTATCTTATTTTAACCTCTTGATTTTATTTTAGCATACAATAATAAATAATAAACAAATCATACCTACTTTATCCAATACTATTACTGATTAATTTATTTTTCAAGAAGGAAAATCAACTAATTTTGGTATTTATAAAGGTACCGACCTAACCAATATCTATAATAATTTCATTAGAAATATAAAAAAAAAGACAAGTTTTCCAAGAATGAAATTTTATTTCCTGAAACCACTATTTTTACGCAAAAAAACAATAATTATAAGTTGGAAATTTGCCATCTGATAAAGTACTTGCTTCCAAAAAGAGCCAAATATTATTTTTATTAACTCAGAGAGTATATTTATTTTTCTAACTTCTTTTTTTGAATTCACGCTCATTATTCAATACCTATCTATTTAAAAATTTCAATTAAAATATTAGTTATCGCTTTTAATAACGCCGAATTAAAGGAAGTCGATGCATCTTTGATTAGTAAAGCTTAATTCTTTTCATATACATCTATATTATTTAAAACGATTTTCACATAGAATAAAAGGGTTTTTATGTGCTTATTTGATCAAATAAGGATTTATAATAGTTTAAAATTTTAATAACTTATTTTATTAATATCATATCTAAACCGCTTTATTTTATCCTAATACTGCATTTTATTTTATTTTTTTTGTACATTTGAAAATTACGTTATATTATTTGAGCTAATGGGTTAGGAAACTAAAAATTTATTTTATAAACTTTCAAGTTTTCCAGTAGGAAAATGGAGCGTAACCAGATAACTTTTAAGAAAATTTTTAAAACTTCCAAAATAAATAAACAATAAAAACGCTAAAATCTCACAATTAATTATCTTAAATAAAATATAGGCTATGTAAGATCATCAAAATCTCCTTAGAAATTTTATTATGCCAGAGTAAAATACTTTAGACATATATAACTTTAATAGCATAAGAAAAGCTATTTATAATATATTTATATTAGTTAAAATAAATAAGTGCCCGTGAAGGTCACACATACCATTGAACAAATAGATTAGCTTATTTATTCCTCGGCCTTTCGCAGAATTATTCTTGAGCTTTCTTGCATATTTATTATCCATTCATACCGTCTTCATTTTATATTAGCTTTTTATATTTTATTGTATATGATTTTATGCGCATAAAGACACTAGGAAATATATCTCCATACCATTAAGAGTTTATTAATAAACTTTTTTATAACTTCTGAGCAATTATATTTTAATTTTAAAAGCTCATAATTATCAAACTTTTTAAAAACCCCTGAGTTTGATTTAAGTTACCCTGTTAGTATTACTTAAATTGTGTTCGTTTTTTTTTAATCAAAAACAAGCTTAATTATCAAATTTATTTATAAATTTTTTATTTTAATATAAAAATTTGCTTGCTTCTTTCGTATTTTACGGTTTTGATATGGATTTATTAAAAGAATAAACGTAAAATAAAAATAGTATGACTATTGTGTATTTGGATAAATTTATATAATTTAGAATTTCGTTTAAGAAAAGAAAATAAGGAATAATAATTTATGTATTTGGTTGGTTAGGGCTTAGCTTTTTTAAGTTTGTTGAAATAAGATTTAAAATCTATTTTAATTATTTTGTTTTAACTTTTTTACATTTTGCGAGAAATAATAGTCAGATTTTCGAAAACGTACCTCAGTTTTGGCCAAAAGGTAGCTTTTATAGTATTTTGTATAATTGTATTGTTACGATTTTCAGGATAAGTGCCACTAGGCGTTTATAAAAGTTTTTTTATTAATAAGGATGAAAATTGCTGTCAGATAATGTATAAAAAACTATGAGGAAAACTAGGCTATTTATTTGTTTTGTTAAAACGTCAAAACAAAACTGTAATGGTCCAATAATAATTGGACTCGCATTACCCCTGTAATTTGGTTTCAGAACCAAATTCCATTTTTTATATCATATAAATAAGCTTAACTTCCCACTTTTTGGAAGTTAAGCTTTTCAATCTTTTACTCTTTCCAATTCCCACATATTATTATTTTTATATTATTATTTAAAATTAAATTAACTTGATCCCTTACAAAAACTTAATCAAAGATAATAAGTATTAAAATTAATAGATTCCAAGGGCAATCATTAATAGAAAAAGACAATGGTAATTATTGGTTATTTAATAATTATTTTCAAAGGGGAAAATACCCAAAAGAAAAGTCAAGGGGTAATAGTATCCAATCATGACATATATCTGTATTTGTTTAACTAATATTTCTAATTATATTTTGGCTTAATAGATGCTCTAGATGTATGCATAAATAAAAAGTAAGCTTTAACCTATAAACACATGGTCTGTATAGTTTTAATTATTATTTAACATCACTACTTTATAGCCTTTATTATATAACTTAGACACAGTGGTATAGAACAATGGTTCTACCACTGACAAATGTTATAGAATATAATCGGTTTTGAAATACTTTTTATGTTAAATTGAGCTTAAAGTAGATGAGGTTTACATAAAACGGCGGAAATCTTGCCTTAAATAGGCGAATTTGCATTTGCACAAACTCACCATCTAGTACTAAAAAAAATCCCTATTCAAGAGAAAAAAAGTGCTTCTTAGATTTTCTGAAAGTAAATAACGTAATAATATATATTAAAATAAATAAAACGTGGAATATATCAATTAACATCTTTAATTACTGGGAAAAGGTTTAGAAAAACTTTCACCGAATGACACTCTATCTGATCGACACAAAATTTTATTAGTTTACATAACCATTCTATTATCTTCAATTCCAAAAATAAACCCTCTATAAAAAAGAATTTTCCCTTGGAAATTAAATCATTACGTTATTTTTCTAATTAAATTTAAAAAACTATTCTTACAAATAAGTTTAAAAAATCAAAACATAAAGACTTTTTTTTAATTTAGTTTAGTTCTAGGTTATAAAATATTCCCATCCAAAATTATTTCCAAATTATTTCTTTTTATAAGATAGGGGATTTTGACTCTGATTTCCAGATATTTATCAGTATTAGTTGCAAAAAGAGCATAGTCTAATATTTTTAGATTATGGACAAAACATCTAAATTGCGAGTTACTTGAAGTCACTAATCGACTAAGATAAAAAAATAGATTGTAAAAATGACATTAGTATTATTTATTTTAAATGTGAAAGTGTTTTGATAATATTAATAAAATATTCAACTCCTGTTTGAATCAAGATCTAAGCTTTAATGTGCTAAAAAAAGCAGTTTTAAAAGTGAATTATTTAATTTTTCTCGAGATCTAGATATAGTTACCAATTTTGTAGCTATGATTAAAATTATTAATAAAGCTAATATTTCTTTCAGCAAGTAGTATGTGAATAATATTATTGCTGTTTTTTGTTCATTTAATAGCTAAAATTATTATAAATCAAATAAATTGGGCCAATTAAAAGAATAAAAATTCTTATTTCATTGGAAATTTAAGGTAGGACGTAGAATTTAAGACTATTTTTATTAAGAGATTTTATATATGTTTATAAGATAAGAAGAAATATCTAGAAATAAGCTTATAATAAGACTTGTTCGTTAAATATTTTTTTAAATAGTATAAAATAAAGATCTTCCAAAAATAAATCTATTTAATAATTTGAATAATAATGAAGAGTAAAAGAATAGATTGAGTGGTTTGGGTAAACAGATTTAAAATTAAACTTTATTCAACCCAAGTTGCAGTAAATAATAATCATGAAATATGATGGCATAATTTTCATAATACGGTAGTTTTGCCTCGACTTTTTCTTCAAATTTATACCACAAGTTAATTTAGCTAGTGATATAGACGAACATTATAGTGCTGTTTCTGCACATTTATTTCAGTAACTATCATAAACACTGATTCATAAAAACTTACCTAACGCTTTTGCTGCGGATTTTTCCTTAATAGCATTTATTCAAAATATAACATTTAATCTAGCCTGAAACATCCCTATGTTTTATGTGTGTTTTACACTAACGCAAATCAATTAAACAGCACCACTATTCTCTAGTTTTTTGTTTTATAGTCTTATTTTTAGCTTTAGTTCTAATCTTAGTCTTGGTATTAGTGTAAAATAATTTTAAATTGACTATCCTGTCAAAATAATACAAGGTTTATTCCTATCTTTCATTTTAGTTAATACTTTCTTTCTTACTCATTCCCGTCTCGATCTTCAAAATAATCTAGGCTTTATGACCTTTGTAAAGAGTTAAGAAGATCAGATGATTATAAATTATTTCTCAATTTTAAATTGATTTTCTTGTCTTTACATGCATTTACTGATGATTCTCTTGTAGCATTCTATGAGTATTTCTTAGTTTACGCTCATAGATTATTTTATTAATTTTCGTAGGTAATTAAAAAGTGTAAAAATTTTTTCTTTGTATGGAATATTTTTTTAAAATTACTTTAAAAGATATTTTATTCTGTATTAAAAAATAACTACAATAAATTCAAATATATATCATCCATAAAAATCTTCGTGTTTCCATTGAAACATAAATTTAACTTATAAAAAATAAACTTCACAAGTTGCAGTATCAACATAGAAAATACAAACAATAATAAAAAATCAACTGCAAATTTAAATGAATAGCTGTAAAATAAAATAGGAAATGATCAAGATGCAAATATTTCTTATTATTCAAAGTTTTTTTCTTCAGAATAAAATCTTTTAATATTCGATTAGTTTTGAATAAAAGAAGAAATTTTGCATTAATAAAAAATACCCTCAAACTGATAAGCTTCTAGACAGTTAATTAAGCAAATAAAACTGAAAAGATATATAGTTTTGTGCTATCAAAAAATCACACGTAAAAGCAAAATCGTTAATGTTATTTATGATAAAAAACAAAAGAGATATAAAAAAATCGAATTATTATTTTGATAGAATATTTTGTATTAAATTTTAATTTAATCCTAGCAAATCCTATTTTTATATTACTCTCACTAGATTTAGAAATATGTTTATATAGTCAACTAGAAATAATATTATGAGGCGATGAATCATTTTTAAATGAATGATACTAAACTTTAAAAAAAAATCTTTATCTCATTAAACTCGAATGTCTAAGTAAAAAGGGTAAATTGGTTAATAAATCTTTCTTATATCAATTAAATTTTTTATAATATACTAAATTAATCTTAATATATTATCAAAAAATATATTTATCTATAATATTATAACAAACTAAAATATAAAAATTAAAAAGTAAAAACCACTTGTTAAAAAAATTTCAAACTTTAATCTATAAATATATAAGCTTGAATAACTGATCTGCTTATTTAAAAAAAAAATCAAAGTAAAATATCTACCAAAATCTCCAAAATTGATAAAAATATAAATAGAATTATTTTAAAATTGTCTAGGATAATAATTCTTAAGATAATGAAGTCTCCTTTTCCCTCAAACTTTTACATCAAATTGATATCTCCGCTGCGAGAACTGATGAGTATGACATAACTCAAAAAATTGAGCCAGAGTTGGGATCAATTTATTTTCAGAAATTCTAAGCTAGATTTGAGGATCAGTCTTAAGTAAAATTGTTTAAAACTCCGCATTGAATGATGATTAAGGTCATAATCCGAAAAAAATCGAAATAAATGAATTTTACCAGTTTTATTGTGTTATTTAATAACCGGAAATAGTAAATAAATTTATCAAGTTTTAAAATATAGCTATTTATTTATAGAAACATAATCTCTAGTCCAAATTTAGATATAAATTTATTTTTCAAAGGCAAAAAATCGCTCTTATATAACAGTTTCTGAAAGTATTATGAATATTATAGAAAAGAATACATAAGTTTTTGAAAGCTTAACTAAAGAATAATGAAAAATATTGTAATATTACATAAAATTGTTAAATATAATCTTCAATATGAAAAGCAATAAATTTTAAAAAAAAAAAAATCATTAAAATTTTCTTTATTGTAAATTATAAACTTTTAATATAATTACTATACATTCATAAGGTTATGATAATTTTTATAATTTATAATTACAAATTTTGTTTTGGGTAATTCCAATTTATTATGTATCAAAATAACAAATTAATATTAATAAAAAACTTATTTAATTAATAATAATTTCTTAATTTTTAAAGTTCAATAGCTTTTATATTTCTATCCTTGTAACTATTTAAATGTATAAAATTTAATTCTAAATTTATAAAACAGTTTCTTATATCTTAAATATTTTATTTTTGGGCCTAAAATTGTTATTTAAAGGTCGTTAGATAGGCTTGCAGATCAATAGCAGAATATAAAAAGGACTTGATTAGCTTGTTTAGATAAATCAAATTTTCAATATAATTTTTTTTATGTATAGCATTAAATATTTTTATGTATGAGTTTATTCATTTATAATTTTAAAGCTGCTCTAATGTAAAGGTTGATTTTCATTATTGAAACATTTTTTTACTGGGCTTAATATAAGTCATTTTTTTTTTTAATAAAAAAGCGGTTTATATTTTTGAAAGTAGATATATATCTCCGCCTTCCTTATCATAAAAATAAAAAAAAAATTTTGAGGGAAAAATTTTTATTTCTTACTAGACTGTTTTTAATTAAAATAATTACTTTAATGAATAAAAACACATCAAATACTGTTTAAAAGTTGGATATTTTAGAAATTGAATGGTTTTAGTATTCCAATTATCAATTTCGTTAATTTTTCACAGAATAATTTAATTGGGAAAGGGGAATGAGATCTTGATTATATTTTTGGTTTTTCGTTTAACTATTTTGTATAAAATTTAAATAAATGGGATTTAAAATGATAAAATGTAAAAATTGGAGTGGGTAAACTTTCATAAATTCAATTTTGTATTAATTATATAAAAAAAGTTAAATTTTATCTCTAGTTGATGAAATATAAAAATAACAATATATATACAAACCCTTTTAAAAAGCTCAGTTTTATTGACGGAAAAAGCTATCTCCATATTTTTTTTATGGAATTTTACATACTTTTATGAAATCAGAATTATTCAGAAAATTTTAATTATGATTAATTTTTGAGAAAAATTTTTTTTGGTTAATATATTTAATTTAATCTGATTGAATTATGAAATTATACAAAATATATTTGCGATTGAATATTTTAAAATTATAAAATCTGTTACTTTCGATCATAGGTATCAACTTGGTAATATATAATTGTGAAAATGAATGAAATTATATTATAATTAAATTTGAGATTGTAAATTAAATTAGAATTAATAATATTACTTACATTATCAGTTATTCTATATTTCTTCTTTCAAATTCTCTCTTTTTATAATTCTAAAACCATAGATTTTCAAAAATTAAAAAATCTTATTATTTTAAAATTAAGTATTGTTAAAATAATGAATATTTAAATCAAAACTGAAATTAATTATATAAATTAAGTATAATATTAAATTAATATTATAAATAGTGTTCGAATTAGTTTAGAAAAAAAAATTTTAAGCATTCAAAAATTGAATTCATACAAGTATAATATAAATAAATATATATATAAGCTATCATATAAATACTGAGATTCTTTTGTTATATTTTTCATTAAATAAAATTTTACAAAATAGTTAGTAGCACTTATAAAAATCATCAAAATTTAAAATTAAATGAATAGATCGATTAATAGATGTTAAAAGAAAAGTTTAGATTTTCAAATGTTCAGAATTCATTTAATAATCCGATATTTTTAACTGAAATAAGCAAGAATAAAGAATATAAATATCTTTTTTAAGAAATGATAATGTTTAGGGTTATATAATTAAAAATATTACAGACTATTAAAAGTTTATGAAAAAGAATTGAAATAATAGAAACTGGTATAATAATTATGCTATTGAATTTTTTCAGAAATCAAATCATTTGGACCACTAATAATATTATTGCGTCTAATTTTATCAAAATTTTAGAATTTCACATCTAATAAAATTATAATTAAATTTTATCATAAAAGCAATAATATTATATAATTATATCGTGGTGATTTATTTTTCTAATTAAATTTTTTTTAATATTTTTATTTGATCTTAATTACTGACTTGTAACAAATGATAGTGTATTAAATCTTTCGAGCTAATAATTTTTGCTAATTTTAATCGCTACATTTTAGTATGCTTTTTTTTACAGTAAAATATCATAAATTATAGTTTATAAATATATCAACCAAAGAAATTTAAGTTTAAATTTCTTTCTCTATTACAATTTTCAGGTTATTTAAGCTAATAAATTTGTTCATAATTAAAATTTTAATATATTAAAAACACACAAGTATAAAATAATAAATATAAATATAGGAATTATGATTGCCTCCACTGATAAAGTCATAAACAATATTCATTAATTATTGAATAATTTAATGAATTGATTCACCTTAAAAATCGATTTTTTATTAAAATATGGTATTATAAATCTTAGTTTTTATATTAAGATATTTAATCATACTTTTAATTTTATTCACTTTAATTATTATTTTTATTTAATAAATTTATTATTTTATAGTTGTACATGTAAACAGTTATATAGGTATTTAATTAAGTATAAGAGTTAATAGTTATTTAACAAACAAGAGGTGAGAGGTGAAGGAGGGAACATGATAAGCTATTGTGGAAAATAACTTTCCCGCCTGGCTCAATGGAAAACCAAAGTGTTTTGATTTTTGTCGAGGTTTCTTTTTTTAGGAATTTTTGAGCCTCTTTTAATCTTTTCTATTAGTTCATTTTTCCATCTGGAAAATAATCCTTCAGCTGGTATTATTGTTTTAGCTAGTGCTTATTCTTTCCTCGCCCTAAATATGTTCCACATAGCTAGTCCATAAAAAATCTCGATATTAGGGAACTTAGTTTTTAGTGGCTGTAAAAAAATCAAAAATTATATCAATAGTAATTCTACTGGCTAATATTATATCTCCTGTTGAATTGTTTCTATTAAATTGGAAAATTAGCTTCCAAAGGCCATATACCTTTCTGCATCCAAGGTAAATGTGTAGTGTATTCTCTTTTCTTTGTTTGTTAACTTTACACTCTTGTGATTGATCGAAAATACCCCTATTCCGTGATCTTAGTTTTTCGCCAGTTATTACCTCGTTGTGGAACAGAAGATATAAATTTCTTGTGATTTTCGGGTCTAGGTCAATTTGATGAATTATGGACATGTTGAAAATAGGGTCTCTATTGTATGATTTACTTATCAAATCCCATTTAGATTCCACTATTTGTACTTTTTTATTAATTGTGTATTTTTATTTCGTAGTATTTGATTAGCCCATTTTTTATTGGAAGTTTATCAATTCTAAATATTCCCGTTGTTAGGTTATTGCTAGGGAAAAACTTTTATCAAACCAATTATTTTTCTTGTTCACTCCTACTATGATTGTTATTGATTTTTACTTTATTCTGGTTGTGTATATGTAGCATGAGGATTTATTTCAAAATAGCTCGCATCTGCTAATGAAGACAACACAGTTTGCTATTCCATTTTTAGCTAACCACTAAATATCCTTTTTGTTCAAGTTAATATCCGGTAGTTTATTAAGATCAACTATTCCAAGAGTTTTGATGTTATCGTATGCCCAATTAGTCACCTCGCTTAAGTTTTTCGTATAGGTTTTATTTGCAGTTTTAAAATCATCCATTCATTAAATGCTTGCGTTGGTTTGATAAAATAATCAAGTAAGTTATAGTAATTTTTTTTTACTAGTTATTAGGCTAGTTAATGGTTTTGGTTTTGGTTTTGGTTTTGAGATTTTAATTTATTTTATTGTTTAATGTGATAAAACTAATTTTAAATATTTTTAAGATGTAAATAATTTATTTTTCTTATATATGTTCTTAAAAGAATATGTTAGGATTATATTTTTCTTGTTTAGTTCGATATTCTATAGTATTTATACATATTTGAAGTTCTAAATTTATTTATTTTAACCATACTTGGATTTTTACCATGTTATATCTTGGTTTCATTTGGTTTATTTTTAAAACGTGTTTTACATATCTTTGCTGAGTACTGACCCATTTAAAGTCTCAATTTAGCATTTAGTTCAAATTTGTATTGTGTCTTGTTTATATATGTTTACTTAGGTATTATTATAAGCTTGTTGATAAAAAAATACTTATTTATAGCTAGCGCTATATTTGTAGCTATATACTAAATATATACTTTAAATTTATGAAACTGTTTTAGTTTTGTAAACTAAAAACAGATTCACA
>LSSN01001057.1:0-33797 GCA_001970855.1 Smittium culicis | reverse complement strand
ATAATTTATAAAAACGCTAGATTCTTTTTTTTTTTTGGATGCAAGAAAAAAACTAACTCTGCGTATAGTACTCTTTACTAATTTAGTATTACTAGCTTTAATCAATATTCAAGTCTTTAACTTTCTATCTGAACTATTGTGTTTTCTCAGTTTCTTTTTTTTATAGCCTTTATTTTAATCTTTCCTGCTCTTAAGATTTCCCACAAAAAAATAAGCTTAAATCGGGAATCTGGCCCAATCAAATCACTGATTTGCTATAGAAAAAAAGGAATGCCTTTTTTTTTTAGTCAATAATATCGCTTCATAATTAATTTATAAATTTATTGGCTTATCTTGATTATAAAAGCAATCCACTAAATAACCATTGCAACAAAGTGCTCTCTTCGTTAAGAATCCCCCATCTATCTTTCAGAGACGCTGGACTAGCGCAGAAATATTATCCGAAATTATGATGGATGGATCGGACCCTCATTGTCCCATCAGCGACCTCCTCTGAAAATATGTATTTATCATGAGAACTGCTAATCCTTTGTCTTAACTATCCACAGCATAGGAAAATCCATAAACTTGTGTGAACTTTTTTTTTTTTGTAAAGAGTGCTTGGAAAAAAGCACGCTAATTAAGCCCATCGAACCGCGGTAATTTATTTCCTCTTTAAAAATAACATTACTGTATTTTACTTCACAATCTCGAATATTTATTGGTTAATTATGTCGTTCCACATTTTACCAAGTTACTTCCTTATTAATTTTCTAGTTACACCAAAAAACCTATTTTTTATATATAAATTGAGGAACGACCCACCGCAAACAGAGGTCACTATGTTCATTATACTATTCCTATTTTTTTTATTTAATTTTCCCAATATAAACTTATTAGATTTGAATGATACTTTTATAAGTTCAATTCGCAGTAAAATTAAAATAAGATCTCCTCAAAAGAGACTGGTGTTACAAGCGCAAGCAAAGAGTAGTAATTGTAGCTACATTAAGAATATCGTTTTATAATCTAAATTTTCATTTAGTATTATACTAAATAAAATAAATATTCTGTATAGAATAATTTGGAATATCCACGAGTATACAGATGCAAAAATCAATTCATGAATGTTTGCTAGCGTAAATAACAAGAACATTTTTTAGTAACATAAATACTTTTAATAAATGTTTATAGCAATTTTTTGACGCATGTTTAAATTTGTTGTTTTTTTTTTTCTCATCTGGATCGAAACTAATTATTTTAAATTTAAACGATTTAAAAAATCGAAATGTGACGTTTAATTTTATTACAGCTTAGTGGCAAACGATTTTAAGCTCAATTATAATTGTATCACGATTAAGCATACATTTAATTCTATTTTCAGCAATAATATTTGTTTTCATAAATATAACGCTTTTAAATGCTCGATGTAAGCTTAAGTTAAAGTAACTGAACGTTCATACACTACCACTATGCTTACGAGTGTATAATATGTTATTTCCAGTAAGAATAGGCAATGGTCGTAATTGTATAAAATCGATCCACAAGTTTACTATATTACATTTTTGAATTTTTCCAAGTACCAAATATCAATACACTTATTTGGGTTAGACTATTTAATTCCAAAAAAAATTTTTTTTATGAATAGTTTATATCTCATTTAAGATACCAGAATTAATATTATTTGATAAATATAGAATCTAAGAAGTAACAGTCGTGCCGTGTCTTAAACTATATACACCTTTAAATCTTTTCAGATGTCAATACTCTTTAGAAAGTATAAATAATTAACTAAAAAAAATTTTATATAGTCAATTTCTATTTGAAAATTTGGCTTTAATAATAGCTACAGCCCGAAAGTTGTATGTTGGTTTATTTATATGCAATTTTTGAGCTGAATTTACCAGATTATTTAGAGATAACCACCCTTCAAAGTGTTGATCAAAATGCAACAATGATGAGGTTCAGGACTTGAAAGATTTGGCTAGAAAATTATGACAGATTTCAATGCGCAGTTTTCTACTGAGCTTACTACATTTCATCTATACAAATTCTCCTTATGATCTCCATGTCATAGAGATTATCGACAGTTAGATTGAATTTTTCAAAACATATTATAAATAGTGCATATTCATAAATAACCTAGATTTGGAGAATTTTACTTTGAATTATAGAGCGAGTATGTATAATAATATAAAAGCTGGACATATGCTGAATAATGGAGAGCCAATTACCTAATATGAAGAATAATATTTTGCGTTTTTTGTATCAAGCGCATAGTAAGCATTTATTCGATTGGTTCAGTATTGATTTTTACATATTATTTGCCAATGGGCAAGCATTTGAACCAGGTACATTGCATTATTAGTGGCAAGTGTTGGATCGCTGATTCAGAAAATGGCCAAATAGGATGCATAGAGGTGGAATTAATTTTTAGATGAAATGTTATTGGAAGAGAGCTAACTCCACAGTGCTAAATGTCCTTTAGTGGCTCAACAGTAATTATATTTTTTATTTCAACAATAAACATTTTGTTTCAGTAAAATAAGGTTGCGATTCTCTGTATAGCTAAACAGAATTGCATTTCTTAACTTCTCGGCGCTATTTAAATACTTCCACACACTGAATTTTAGTCATAACACAATTCCAAAAAATATAAATATATCTTATAAAATATTTATTTCCTACATCACATTTCCCTTCCTCTCCATAATTTTTTTGTATATTTCAATACCAACCGTAAAGTTCTATTTAATTCGAGCATTTAAAATCAAAATAACTAGATTCATTTTCTTCGATAGCTTCATATACTCTGATACTTCTAAAGCCCGAATACACCCCAAGATCTTTCCTTTTATTTTTTTAAAAACAGTCGATTACTTACTAAATAACTTTCTATTTCTTTGATTCATTAAAGCTTAAGATACAAAAATGAATTGGATGCTAGCGATTTTAGAAGTATACTCAAAAATTATGAGCCTTTTGTATGAAATCCATATTCTAATGCGTCCCATTTCAAAATCAGTTATATCATATTTAACAAGTAATTTCCCGGTTTTTAAACAAGTCTCCGACACACTCGGAATCTCCACGTTTTCTTACATTTTAGAAGCAATGTTGGTGTTGCTCTTTCTATCTGCTATATCTTCGATTCTGCACAGGATATCTAAAATCGTTTGGTTCCTCTTCAACTTTGTTTTCTTCTGGGGATTTTTGCTTGTATTTTGCTACATGATTTATTCGATGTACAGGGAACAGGTAGCACCCAACAAAAGTGGCTTCAACAGCAACCAATTCATGAGCGGAAAAAATGGGAAGCAAATAAATTTCGGCGATAATGAAGATATTGTAAAAAATCTAATGGAGATTTTGCAAAATATGAACAATTAGGCGTAAAATTAAAGTCAGAACTAAACGAATATCTGAGCCTGCTTTTTTTTTTTTACGCTTTAAAATTTATTTACACAATTATAAAGCATTTATATATATTCCAAGTATTTATCCTATCAGCACTATTTCCAATAAATTCACCACCTATTTATTTCCCTTATTTTAATCTATTGTTCAACTTTTTCAAAATAAACTGTTTTACATATATTAATTTTCCTCAATAAAAAATAAAAATCAACTGCTGTGGTTCCTGTCTCTACTTCTACTTCCTTTTTTCTATTAATTTCACTTTACTTCTACTACTTGTGCCTCAATCGACACCGACCACGCGCATAACCACAAATGCTCGGCAGAAGTCTCTGTAGCAAGCTGTTTTCAGCTTTTATTCTTCTCAGTATAATTGTCATACAATGTCTAGGCTCTGAGAAGCCTGAAGGTGTTTTTACCAATAAAGCACATTCAAACAATTGGGCTGTTCTGGTAAAATATTTATTTCATCGCTCTTTACTCCTCATCTTTGTGCAAATCCATATTTCATAGTATCGGCGTATTTTCCAAAAACTTGAATTCATAAAAATGCTTATATAATATATTTAATCTAAATCCGCAAATTATTTGTCAAATCTATACCATAACTCAGAATTTATACATTATTTTATTTTTTTTATATCTAGGTATGCACTTCTAGGTTCTGGTTCAATTATAGACACATCTCAAACACCCTATCTATGTATCGAACAGTAAAAAGACTAGGAATTCCTGATTCAAACATTATACTTATGCTGGCTGATGATATGGCCTGCAATCCGCGAAACAAACGACCTGGAGCTGTTTTCGATAGCCCAGATAAACTAGTCGATTTGTACGGAGATAACGTTGAGGTAGATTACAGAGGTTATGAAGTAACTGTTGAAAATTTTATTCGTCTACTTACTGGTAACTAATTCTATTTTTAGATATTGATTTTGATTCTTCTTAATTTCGTTCATTAAATATTCTTGCTTTAATTCCAATAAAAAAAACATACTTTTATTTAAAATTATCCTTCAAATTAATAATATAGGCCGAGTAAGTTCAGATACCCCTCGAAGTAAGCGATTATTAACTGACGAAAAGTCAAACATCTTAATCTACATGACTGGCCATGGTGGTGATGAGTTTTTAAAATTCCAAGACTTTAACGAGATTAGTGGCTATGATATAGCTGATGCATTTGCTCAAATGTGGGAAAAGAAGAGGTAAATTTCATATAACTGCAACATTTAGAATATATTCGTATTATAATTGGGCCCATTTGATTGAATAGCACTAAAGAAATCTTCATAATACTAAAGACTCTTTTAAAAATAACTTTATCTTATTATAGATACAACGAAATTTTGTTTATGATCGATACTTGCCAAGCTAATACTATGTACCAAGCATTCTACTCACCAAACATTGTTGCTGTAGGCTCGAGCAATAAAGGACAAAACTCATACTCTGTAACTTATTCTATATTTATTTTTTATAAATTTATAAACTCTTTATCAATGTTTCGCTGTATCTTTTTTTTTTACCATACTTATAATTCTGCTTTTAAAAATTTTCACCAGTATCACCATGACAACAACCTTGGAATTTCGGTCATAGATAGGTTCACATATTATAATCTCAAATACTTAGAAAATGTAAAACCTGGAAGCTCTTTAACTTTAAAAGATTTGGTAAGTTTTAATTTATGTTTCTCTGGATTTATCGAGCCATATTATATTTATTTACTATTTTTTTAAATTCGTGTAGTTTGATTCATATAACCCCGAGCTTATTTCCTCTAATCCTGGTGTCAGAACAGACCTGTTTAAAAGAAAGCTGGAAGACGTAAATAATTTATCTATTAAGGAAATAACGCTTTTTCCTCTATAAATTAATAATTTAATTTGTCTAAATATGAATTTTTATTTATACTTAGACCCTTATATCAGATTTCTTTGGCGCAGAACAAAACATTGAGCTTACTGTGAACCCTATTAAGCTAGAAAAAAATGTATATGAAAAAAAGGAAAATGAAATAGACCACACACCTTTATCTGTAAGACATACATTATATAAAATATAAACGCATAGACTTTCACCCTTTTTGTATAGGCAATTCTACTTATCTAATTTTCACGCTTCTGCATTCATTTTCTCTTTTTTTATTTTAGGTACAGCTCAATAATATATTAGAAAAAACTATGTACTTGAATGAAACCAAATCTGAATTGGTGTTGGAATCTCATTTAAAAAAATTAAGTTCACATGGTGCAATTATCTTTGGAGGAATTTTGGTTTTCTGTTTTGCTGCCATGTCGCTTTTCACGCTGTAGTTCATTTTTATTAGTTATTTTTTTAATTATAAAAAGCTGCTTGTGTTACTGTTACTGTTACTGTTATTCTTTTTTTTATGTTAGTTTGTATTTACTGTATTCAATAAGCCTTTATAAATTTAACTATTCTATTTTTATTAAGTATACCTTAATAATCTCAATTTTAATAACCAGGACTTCTTAACAGTTTATAAAAACTAAAAAAAAATAAAAAAAGTATTTACTTGTAATTTAGTTTTGTTGATTTAGCCTTATATTAAAAAAAAATTATAAGGTTTATTATTGGCTGCTACCTTAGTAAACTAGCCAATACAACGTTTAATAATCAAATAGAGAAAGCCCAAAGCGTTTTCTTATTTGGTTTACAATTGTTGCTAACTTGGTTGCTTTTTTATTTAAATTAGTTTTAGATATAAGCTATTGCTTCAACTATACTAGTAAAATTAGCTGTAAAATTATACCCAATTTTAAGAATGGACGAGTTTAAGCCAGAAGAAATAAAAATGACAAAAATCACACTAAAGATATCTAATATAGATAACAAAGATAGGGATACAGAAAGAACCAGAAGTAGGAGAAATCGAGCTGCAAATCCAAGATCTACAGACTCGTTTTCGAAATCATACAAGCAAGACTACTCCAGTCCATATTCAGGAAATGATAACTCAGATTTTGAATCTGCAAAAGATTCGAGAAGCTCCAAAAAAATCACCACGAAGGTCAAAATCAAAAAAACCAAATTTACTTCTGAAGGGCAAGATAGCCAAGACAAAATTGATGGTAGAACCCGAATTAAAACGGAAAATTTTATTGAGTTTGACGAGAATGTGTCTTTAAGCAAATACAAAAATTTCAATGGATCCAGCTTTAGTGAACATACCAGCTCTCAACTGAAGTTGGAAAGCCATTTTATCGTTCGTGTTCCAGAAGAAATCTGCGAATCTGTTTACGAAATTGTCAACAAGCGGGATATTGGCGACAAAATTGATATTACATTTATTGATAACAGACGCGCAGTTTTTCGCTTTGAAGATCAGCTATATAAAGCAAAGCTCGTCGATCTGCCTACGATAACCGAATCTTACCGTACAACCGACAAGAAACAAATCCTTAAAGTTGCAGACATATCGCAGGTAAACTTAATGTCACCTAATAATACTAATTTATTTTTAATCTATTTCTTACATTTTGGAAACATTAGATGCTTCTTGTTGAAGAGAAGATAAGTGGATTTGAAGATGAAAAGTTAAAAAAGCTTTTGGAAATCAGAGATATAGCATATCCACATGGTTTGGCACCACCACTGCAGAATGTCACAAGGCGTAGATTTAGACCTAGGATATCTAACGCAAAAGTTGAATCGATCGAAGAGGAGGTTATGCGTCTACTTCAGCAAGACGAAAATGCTTTATCTATAAGCTACGGTAAAAATTAAATTTTATCAGTATTAACTATTTTCCTTGTTTTATTTTTATTTATTGCTATTGAGTTTATATTATAAATAGCTAAACCTATACCTTAATTAATTAAATAGAACTTTTTGATTTATCGATTGACGCTGAATCAAATATCGCCGAAAATGAAACAGAAGCTGATGCGGTAGTCAGATTTGATGATAGTCTTGAAGCCAATGAAGATAATGAAAGCGTAATGGATCTTGACGATTTTGATGCAGACTTAGCGGCTGAGCTAGACAGAGGCCTAGAAGAGCTAGATGGCGAAGAGGACGCCAATGAAGGCGGCATATCATCTAATAAAACATACACGTTAGAAGGGGTGGTTAGCAGTTCTGGAAAAAATAAAGATGGTGGTAAAAGCATGCTTGTATTTAGTAGTAAAAACGGCGAAAAAATTACCGACGATGAAGAGGAAGATGAAGATGAGGAGGAAGAAGAAGAAGACAGTGATGACGAAGCTTCTGTATTCTCTGAAGAAAATGAACCAAGTAATTTCAAACTTATTATTTATATCGCATTCCGATTACTTGAATTTATATGATTTCGTCTAACTTTATTATACTTACGATATAAAAAAATTAGATAATGAAAAAGCAATGCAAAAAATGCTTTTGGTTGAAGAAGTTAGTAACCTTGAGGCTACTATAAAGCGAAAGCGAGCTGATCTCAACACAGCACCTAATCCTATAATTAGAGTAAGATTTTTTTTCTCTAATACATCTATTTCTATAAATATATTTATTTACTTGATAAAAGTATTTATAGTCTTTAATTGAAAAGCAAAGTTTTCTCATTTACTCGAAACTAGTTTACTTTTTTATTGATTTTATAATAAAATATATAATTTAATAGAAACGTTTCGAGGATACTGTGCAAAAATTGATGAAAGAGCTAGAGCATAAAAGATCACAGCTGGAAGCAATGAATCTGGAATGATATCAGCTTTACAAATCTGGTTTTGCTTTAATTATAGATATTATCTTGTATATAAATACTAATACATTTAAAATTGATCATTAATAGATCAATAATTCATAACTTTATTGAGTATTAAAAAAATCTAACATGCTTTTCAACGTTATGATTCTCAACATAAATTTAAAACAAAAAGTTAGATGTATAGAACATTTTTTGTCTTGGATTTAATAGCTTATTGTCAACTATGATTTTGTATTAAAGTGGTGTATTAAATAAATGAGAGAAAAAATTTCAAAATGGTTTTTAATGTAATTTTTAGCAATAGATCTAAGTGCTAAAATTATAGAAATTAATACTTTGGGTATTAAAGAATCCCTATTTTATGTAAACAATCGTATAAATCGTAATACAATGTTTCTAATTATAGAGGGATTTAAAGAAGTCTACGGCTAGCTCCTTCAACGTCGGCAAATCTGGGCTTCTGTTTTTTTCGCTCATAAAATATCCAATTGCTCCACCGCTGACTCCGATAGCAATATCCCAATTCCTAGAAAAAAAAAATCGAAATTGTAGCAACGGATACAGCACTTCGATCGCTAAATTATAAAAAAGGAAACGAAAAGACAAGTGAGATTATAACACTAAAAAGTTACCTTGATACTACGTGATGATAAACTTGTCTGTATGCCATTGTAGATGAACTCGAGCTAAGTAACAAAAAAGTTGATCATAAAATTATGTATACAATATATACAGTAAATTAGGTAAGATATTAAAATGTTTAAATATTCGGTCCTAAGAAAGTAAAAAGATAAGAAATGAAGAATAGAATCAATTAGATCGAGTAGCTTTACCACTTATGAAATTGGCATTAATGATATTAAGAAATTTGAAGCCAAGAGATCAGACCCAGTTTATAATGACTTTTATTTTCAGCGCATTTAAAGCCTAATCCATCAAAATTCTATTGCTTAGCATTATTGGCCAATAATTAATACATACCCTAAACTGAAAGCTTGGCCAATAGGTCCTATTTGTTATTTTTTCTAATTTTCTTAAATGCAGTAATTGGTTCAGCGACCTTCTAAAATATCCAATAATCAAAATCACAGCAGACAGTCGATAACTACTGGACAATAATCTTCAATTTTTTGTCAATTAGTAAAAAATAGTATAAGACAAGATGGCCAATGGATACTTAGAAATGCTTGTTGAGCATTTTATTGAGTCTAATTTAGTTCAAATTTTATATGTTTTGATTTAATATTGAGAACAGCTTCAGCTTTTTTCACTTGATACAATCCAATTTTATTTTCTTCTTTTAATAATCTTGGAAAAATATAAATCGATAAGCTTATAAAAATTAAGCCATGTCTCTACAGCAGTGGGTTTCTGATAAGCTAATCAAGCTCACTGGTGTTAGTTCTAACGAAGTCGTGGATTATGTTATTTCCTTAGGTACCTCTATTCTCATACCTTCATTATGTTCTTACATCAAAATCATCTAAACTTCTTACATATTTTAAAATTTAGCTCAACGAATCGACTCACCAAGCGGATTAAAAAAGGAATTACAAAGGCTTTCCATTGTTACAGAGCAAGACGACGACTTTTCTCTTCAACTTTATAACAAAACTTCAACTTCAAAGCGATCAAAAGCGTCTAATAGCACTTCAAAATCCAAAAAAAATAACCAAAAGGATGCTCCAGCAAAGTACATTCCTGATTTCTCTCCCTCCTTTGAAGATACTGAAACAGAAGTCAATAAGCTTCAAAGTAGCAAAAGTTCTCTAAAAAAAAGCTCTGATCCTGTATCTAAGGGAACAACTCGTAGCAGGACAACTGCCCAGGATTCTTGGGAATCAAATGAAGCCGAAGAATTAATTAGAGAAGAAAACATTAAACGCGCAAAATTTAAAAAAGGTTTTTTTTTTCATTTTTTCTTTAAAAAACAAGCTTGTTCTTTCTAGATCTTTCCTAAAATTTTAACGTAATTATAAAATAAATAGATTCATCCAAGAACGAACAATACAACTCCGATGACGAAGATGAATATACCAAAGCTGAAAAAGAAATGGAAAAGGATGCTTTGGAACGCGATGAATTTGATAAAAGGCTAAAAGAGAAAGACAAATCAAAAACTAAAAAAATAGTACAAGACAGCTCCCTTCCTTCAACTAGCGACATTCTAGATAAACGAGCTCTGGCTAATAATAAGGAACTAAGAAATCAATTTCTCCCCGATTTACGCGAACGATCTAGACAACAATATCTAAATTTACGTGAAGAACAACAGCTTGAACTTTTGGAAAGAGAAATTAAAGAGGAAGAGTTCCTATTTAGCTCTGAAAAATTGACAGAAAGAGAAATGGCTGAACTTGAATATAAAAAAAAAGTTCTGAGCCTAGCGAAAGAGCGAAAAAATTTATCCACTGTCAATGACGGCTATTCGATGCCTGAAGATTATATTACCGAAAAGGGTGAAATTGATAAGAAAAAAAAGGAAGCTGCCTTGTTTGGTAGATATGTTGAGCCAGATTCTGATGCTACGGCTTTCATATCTGAACAAGAGCAATGGGAAAAGCATCAAATAGAAAAGAGTTTGCATAAACCCTCAAAAAAAATAGGCTCTTCTGATATTGTTGTTGAAAAAGAATATGACTATGTCCTTGACACTGATGCTATTGATTTTGTAATGGAAGAAACATTATTTGAAGAAGCTAAGGCTGACGAATTGCACAAATTTCTTGACGAGGCTGAACGGAAAAAATCCACAATCAAAGAAGTTCGTGATTCTTTACCCATCTTTAAATTTAGAGAACAGCTGCTAGATGCTGTGGAAAACTTTCCAATATTAATTATTGTTGGTGAAACTGGATCTGGAAAAACTACTCAGTTACCTCAGTATCTATACGAAGCTGGGTATTGTAAAGATGGAAAAAAAGTTGGTTGTACTCAGCCCCGCCGTGTTGCTGCCATGAGCGTTGCAGCACGTGTTGCTGAAGAAACTGGAACTAAAATAGGTCATCAAGTTGGCTATTCAATTCGTTTTGAAGACTGTACTTCTGATAAAACACGTATAAAATACATGACTGATGGTATGCTACTACGTGAATTTATGACTGAGCCTGATCTTGCTGGATACTCGTGCTTAATGATTGATGAAGCTCACGAGCGTACCCTGCATACTGATATTCTATTTGCTCTTGTTAAAGACATTGCCAGATTTAGACCCGATCTTAAACTTTTAATCTCTAGCGCGACTATGGATGCACAAAAATTTAGCGAATATTTTGATGACGCCCCGATATTTAAAATCCCTGGACGCCCATACCCAGTTGAAATTTACAACACAAAAGCTCCAGAAGCAAACTATTTAACAGCTGCTGTAACAACTGTTTTACAGATACATGCTTCCCAACCTAAAGGTGATATATTGGTATTTTTAACTGGTCAGGATGAAATTGAGCAAGCTATGGAAAGCTTAAAAGTCGCATGTCGCGCTCTTGGTAGCAAAATTAATGAATTGATTGTTTGCCCTATTTATTCAAATTTACCCTCTGAGCTACAAGCTAAAATTTTTGACCCAACTCCTGAAGGGTCTAGAAAAGTAATTTTAGCTACAAACATAGCGGAAACCTCCATTACAATCGACGGAATCGTTTATGTTATTGACCCTGGTTTTGTAAAACAAAACAGCTACAACCCAAGATCAGGCATCGAATCTCTTCAAGTTGTCCCTGTAAGTCTTATAAACTATTTTACACATACTTTTCTATTTATTAATTTTTTTTTCTCTCTTTAAGTTTGTTATTTAAACTTATTTTTATTTATATCATTTTCATTTTTTAAAAAAAAAAAATAAACAGTGCTCTAGAGCTTCAGCTAATCAAAGATCTGGCAGAGCAGGTCGTGTCGGACCTGGTAAATGCTTCCGTTTGTATACACAACATGCTTACATGAATGAATTAGACGATAATACAGCGCCTGAAATCCTTCGTGTCAATTTATCAAGCGTTGTACTGACTCTTAAGTGCTTAGGAATTAATAATTTGATTAAATTCGACTTTATGGATCCGCCATCTCCAGAGCTGCTAAAACTAGCCCTGGAACAACTTTATGCTCTTGGTGCTCTTAACGATAAAGGCGATATGACAAAAATGGGTCGCAGAATGGCAGAATTTCCTATGGATCCTATGATGTCACGAGCTCTTTTGGCTTCTGAACAATATAATTGTGCTAATGAAATGGCTACAATTATATCTATGCTTTCTGTAAGTGGTTCTGTATTTTACCGCCCAAAAGATAAAAAGCTATTTGCTGATCGTGCTCATGCAAATTTTGTTATACCTGGTGGCGGCGATCACCTGGCATTATTGAACTGCTATAACCAATTCGTTGAGTCTGGATACAACATGCAATGGTGTAATGAAAATTTCATACAATACAGATCTATGACAAGAGCAAGAGACACCCGTGATCAATTGATAGGGCTAATGGAGCGTGTTGAAATATATACCCGTGAGTCTGATAATATTGACGGTGGTGATATAGGTGAATTAAAAAGTCGAAACCTGAACCCACAAGAGATTTCTGATAAGTCTGAAGACATTAGAAAATCTCTAACTGCAGGCTTTTTCTTTAACTCGGCAAAACTAGGTAAGAGCAAAGAAGGCTACTCAACTGTTAAAAGGCAACATACTGTTTATATCCACCCAAGCAGTGTCCTATTTGAAGTTAAACCAACGTGGATACTTTATTTTGAATTGGTTTTAACATCAAAAGAGTATATGCGACAGATAGTAGAAATTGATCCAAAGTGGTTAGTTGAGCTGGCTCCGCATTTTTATTCTAAACAAGAAATAGAAGATTCTTCTAAAAAGAAGATGCCAATTACTAAAAGGATAAAGTAAAATAGCTCAGACTTCTTATAAACTTTCCTTTATATATATTAGCCTATTCACTTTCTTTAGATATGTAAGTAATAAAAATTTTTTTTGCAACAAAAGGAATGTGAATTTGTTTTGTATATGGTTTAATTTTTGTATAAATTTATTTCTACATAGCTTTTAGTAATAACTCTAACCTGTAACTATTTATAAATCCATAAACTTCAAAAAATTTTAAGCAGTTAAGATACGTGAATAATTACTGTTTTGTCTGTATAGAATTGTTAAGTAACAAGACGACAAATGTCAGCATTTACTTCTCGAACAAGCTAAAGCCTACTTTACGTCCTATATAAAATGTAAGGTAATTAATTTGATGAGATAAAAAAAATATATTGAGTATAATTACCCTGAACATGATGGAAATGCGCCGTTGTTTGGGAATGCTTTGACCGTTCCAGACTCGCTGATCTGGATTTGAAGTAATCTTGTGTGTAAACTCATATCGCATATCGTGGCTGAAAAAATATAGCGATTTTGGAGGCAATAGAACGTCTACTTTTATAAGCGGATTTTCGTGGTGGGTAAAGGTTGAGACTGCGCTTCCGTTTAAACTTAATCCGCCAACATATGCGCCTGAGTAATCTGGATTGTCGATATGTGCATTAATATTGCCTTCTGGATTAAGATCAAGAATGTGCGGCGGATTCCAGGACCATGACGATGGAAAAAGAGACCAGACTCGCTCAAATATTTCAACCTCGGGATCAGTAGATGTATCTTTTTTATTCAAATAAAATATGTGCATAGATTAAAATCAGTTGGCATAAAATGATTTAGTTATTGAGCAAAGTAAAATATTTTGGATTTAAAGGTAAGTTTTAAAATATATGTCTAAAAAAATATCTGCTAACATAGCTCGAGTATGGAATGTAATTAATTTAAAGAAATAAAATCGTGTGTAAAAGCAACTAATAAAAAATTAAATGATTATACTTTTATTCGGCTGGAAAGAGCCGTTGTTTGGTGTCAATCGATGGGTTGGTAACCAGCTAGAGTATGAGAACTCTCGATAGTTAGTTATCCTTTTATCAAAATGACCCATCGCGTAACCATCGCGGCAATATCTTCGAAGTTTTTTTTCAATTGAATTCATTAGAAGATCATGTTCACTATCTGTTATGAAATCTTTCCATAGTATTAAATTTTTTTTGGAATTGGCGTATTTAGAATTAAGAAATTCGTCTGAATAATTGAAGTATTCTGGATTTAATACACTCTTTGGCATATGGTCTGCCAAAACGAAATCGCTTTTTTTTGTCGCATACTTTTCATTTGGTATTTTCAAAGTTTGATCGTTTGTATCACTTGAAGGGTATCTGGATGAATAAAAAAGCCTTTGAATATCGCGTGTTAAAATAAGAGAGTTTAATTTCAGACAAGAAATCTTTTTGGTATCATTTCTTATAAGCTTAGTATTTATTTTCAGGGAGTTTAAAAGTCTATTCATTTGTTATGTACAACTAAAGAATTGATTTATATTTACACTTTGAATATAGTCGTGTATAGAAAAATAGAGACTATCAAGCTGATACTTATTTGATTAGATATTGCTCCCATATAAAAAATATATGCACTTTAAATCAGGTGATTTTGCCTTTTTAGAACATTACATTTCTCAGAGAGATATTAAGCATTACCACCTTATTGGATAAACCTAATAGAAAATATCAAGCCAGTAAAAACAAGCGAGAAAAATAAATTATAAAAATTTTATGAGTGAATAGTAATATGTGATTGTGTGAAATCATGATCATCTTATCTAATGCTAAGGTAAGCTACATGTCAAAAGGGCTTCAAATTTTTAAAAGCTTTTATAAAATATCATTTAAAACTTATTCTATCCAAAAATGATGGGCCAAGAAAGCGGTCAACCAGACACCAGTTAGCTAAACTCAGCTCGAAGAGCCGAGTGATATAGTTAGGAAACACCTCCAAAAGATGGAGCACAACACCAATCCATAAGATAATTATGATACAGCAAGTATGCCTTTGAAAGTCAATTCAGAACCTATTGAAGCTTGTCATTGGACGCTCCGCCTTTAAGACGAAACTAGCCCTTTGTTTTTAAACAATATTTCTCCTCTCTGAAATATAATGTTGTTATTTTTTGAACTCTTTAGAGCATAGATAAATATATATTATATGAGGAGAGGAGATATATTAAGCTACTCCAGAGGGAAAATAGACTCGGTTAGGTTGCTATTGGAGCCCCTAGCGAGTCTATAATAAGAGTCAAACATAGAATACTTTGACCAGAATGCGTACGTGACAATGTCTTTAGACTAAACTCCTGTAGATGATGCAAGAGTTTCCCCAATCGCACGTGCCTTAGGTTTTCGGGTGTTCTTATGGCGGCATACGAGTCCCGAAAGCGAGTGTATGTAGCGTGCTATGCTGTCTACCGTGAGGTGCTACGAATGGTCCTTTATGTATCTTAATATTCTATTAATTATAATTGAACTGTTGTTTACATGTGGGCTCAGGAATATAGTTTGAGCTATCCTATGTTTATACACCTCATAGGCATAAACTGGGCATAAAATTTGATCAGTGTGTCTACTTATATGGCAAGGGCGAATGATTGGACGTTCCTTGCGCTTCTCATATGGGGATATAATTGCTGAATTTAATATCCCTTGAGTAATTATAGTCTTAGATTTATATATTCGGTGTATGCCTGATGCACTTAGGAACCCTGTAACAACTATTATCCAGGATAAATTTTCAATTGATTTTTTTTCAGATAGCTCCGCAGTATTTCTCTAGTCTCGAAACGTTATTATATCTGTTTTTGTGTCGATTGAAGGCCTTATAAAAGATGGAATTAAGTCTTCATGTAGATAAAAAAACTTTCTAAGGATCCGAGAACTTTCTAGTGAATCAGGGTTATCAGCTAAAATAAAATGGGCAGTATTATAGGCCCGTTATGTAGTTAAATAGGAATTTATTTCTCTGTATATTTCCTCTAGATGTTTGAATACTTGTTGTGCTGATATTCGGAGGAGGTTTTATAACCAGTTAACCAATCAATAAAGCGTTGTTGGAAATGATAGTACCTGGATTTACGCTTGATACATCGTTCTTTTGAAATAACAGTGTTAATGGAAAGATCTGATAAACCTTACTCTTGGAGGACACGCCGCTGATCCGCCAAGCTATTAGACTCCAATTTTTATTCTATGTTAACGATGATTTTTCGATTTTGGATATGGAATTATAGTTGTCACCTGAAGCAGAAGTGGTTGGAAAATTGACAATTTCGTCATATCGGGGTAACATATTGCTTGTTTTCATAGAGAATTGATCAGAGTTACTATCAATCGTTTCCTTTTATCCTTATAAACCACTTGCGAGATTAGGATTTATGGTAGGAAAGCGTGCGAGTTCTTCCACCCACCCCAGTTGAACGACAGCGGATTGATTCTTGCTGCTCTGGTATCTGGGAAAAAGCTGTAGTAAGCTTCCAGCTTCTTATTCTTCTTTGAAGCAAACAGCCTCACTTTGTGTACGCCGAACATAGCGTTCAGCGTCGTGAATTTTTGATCTGATATTGACCATTCTGTTTGCACTGTTTGATGACTTGAGGCACCGAAAGGGTTCAAGATATGATGGTAAGTAAGTTACCTCGGTTTGAGTGTTGTTTAGTATGAAATGGGTACAAATATTTTCCACAATTTCCAGAAGAATCGTCGATATAGTGCCTAAAATTTTTATAACATAGGCAAGGGGTGATTTATTGTCAGAATATAAAAGTACTGATTTCAATATTACCTTCTTGAGACGTAGCGCAAATAAGATAATCAGCAACTAGTTGTAATTGACGTGCATCAGTGCCTCCTGCGGACTTCATATCACAGAATAATTTTTTCACCCAAATACCACCCCTATGCATTGTCACTCAAATCTGTAAAGATCTCAAGCTCTAGAGTTTCTGGAATGAATGACTGCCTATTCCATTTGGTTAGTTGATCTTTCCATAATTTCAGATTCTGGATTTAAGGCTCTGTTAGAGTAACTGTAATCGTCCAGGATTTCAGTTCAGATAGTACATTTTTCTTTAGCTCTAGAAGCCTTCGTAACATTAGGAGTCCAGGGAGAAGAGCTACCGAAATTGCTTACGCTTTCACTACGAAGCTCGCCAAGCCCTTCAGCGAGGTTTCACCTGTATTAAATAACTTATAGGCCTCCAGGTGCAGGTCCCTGACCTTGGAACTGGGAACTTTCAGCGTCATGTCCCGCGTGTTGATCTGCATTCCTGAGTGCGCGTTAACTTGTTTCGGTGTGGTCATAGATGTCTCTTCCTTGATTTTGTACCCCAGCTCGAGAAGCTTGGAGTAAATTCTGCTGGTGTTCGTGTTGCATATCTCCACGGATTCTCCTATAATTAACTGGTCGTCTAGGTACGTCGAGACTCGCATGCCGTGTGATCGAGACCATGTCAGAACTGGTCGTAAAACCTTGGTGAAAGTGAGGGGTCTGAGTGGCAGTACAAAAGTAATCACTGGGAACTGGTAATATTTTCCATTACACCAGAATCAAATATAATTCTTGCACGTCTTGTGGATCAGAATATGAATGAATGCATCTCTAGGTCCAGCGATGTCATGATATCCTTTTTCTGAACCATCTTGCATATCGAATTCAGCGCTTAAATCTTGAAATTAATTGTTTTTATATGCTGATTTAATTACCTCAGGTATAGGACTGGTCTGAGTCCACCTGTTTTGTTTAGTATACAAAGAGGTTGCTGTAGAATCCTGTATTTTGATCTTTGACCTCCTCTATATCTTTCTTGGACAGAAGCACGGCTACTTTTTCGGTCAGAATCCGATGGGCCTCTGGAATTATTTTCCTCTTGTTGCGTCAGTGGAGGCGGCCCAGACAGTATCGCTTTTCGGGGATGTTGAGGATTACTCGACAAACCATTCAGGTAATTGTGTATAGGCAGGCCATGCTTGAAAGGCCGAAGTCTGTTCAAGGGGCTCTGCTCTACAAAAAGACTTTCTTGGTTCCCCTTGTAATCCTTGCTGCTCGATTCCGGTTTTCTAAATGGGATCCAAAACCCCTTCTCGACAACTTTTCGGATCCAATCCCAGTTTAACAGTTTGCTACACAAAGATCGAAACATTGCGAGGTTCTTCATAACTCAGCAACCTGTTTTTGTGTCTACTAAGATCCCTTTTCCTGCCCGCGTCCTCTCCCGCAAAAATTTGATTGCTCCGGATGGTTTTTACTAGCGATGGGTGTTTGTATAGCTTCAGTGGTTTGCGCCTGAGCAGCTTTGCTGTAGGCGCTGTTTTGGGCACTAATCACCTGGCTCCCGCGAAAGGGCTTTCAGATTCTGGAGCTTTTTTCAGGCTTCTTGCTTGAGATCAGAGAAACCAGTTTTTCCTGGTGCATCAGAGTTTTTTTTTCCCATTCGATTAGTTTATGTGGTTTACCAGGAAGCTCCATTACCTTGTAAAGGTTGTCCAGTCTTCCCTGTCTGATCATAGAAGATACGTCAGCTAAAAGGGCCCTCATGATGTTAGCAAAGATTATGATATGGTCTTCACTAGTTATTCCTAGGTTATCTTGGATCCTGCGGTTTACGTAGTAATCGATTGGACGTGTGTCCTGTGCTAAGACGACTTCAATAATGTGAAGGTAGTGTCAGTCTTCTTCACTGCTGTAGATACTGAATCGTTTAGTGGCAGTGGATGATAGTTCATTGAACTGATTTTTGGACAAAACTGGATTTCCTATTTCATTTCTTTTTCTGTCGGCAGTGTGAGGAAGAAGTATTCTTCGATTGAAGGAAGAGATTCAATTAGCTCT
The DNA here is from genome assembly GCA_001970855.1 of Smittium culicis. Lineage (NCBI taxonomy): Eukaryota > Fungi > Kickxellomycota > Harpellomycetes > Harpellales > Legeriomycetaceae > Smittium > Smittium culicis. Next base: position 14,936 of record LSSN01001057.1, on the reverse strand, counting down.
GGATAGACTGCCAAGTCAGTCAAAGATATCCTTGTGGATACATAGTGGTTCTTCTGGTTTGGTTTTGCGTTCCATTTCTTAAAGTAGTTACCTAACTATTTCTATCAACTCTTTGACCTAGTCTTGACTACCGGGTACCTGATTGATACATTATTGTTCCATCACGTGAATAAAATAAGCTTTAAACTAGATTTTTAAAAGAAATTTTTTAGCTGGTAGAGTACCTTTGCGAAAGTAAAGATGATAAGTATATCTCATATTTGTACTTTAAAATTTATTTATAAAAAAGTTTTTTTAGTTCATATTATTCCACTTATTTTTTATTGACTAGTAATTTTCGTTTAGTAATATCCAATAAGATTTTAACACTTAATGTGCCTCCTCTCTAAGCTCACACACCTACTTGGCCATTTCGTGGCGTATAGGATAATTAGTTAGGTCTAGGGAAAACTAACAAGTACAAGGAGGTGTAAAATAAGCAGGGCTCGCCAAATAAGTTACCTTTCTCGCTTCCTATAAGTGTGTAGGCCTATCTAGCGAGCAACTACAGTAGAAATAAGGGATAAATGATCTAAGAGCCTCGGATTATGGTCCTGGAATCCCGGGGTCCTAGAAATTTTGATAAATTAGAGTCCTGTTTCGTTATTTTTATCGGAATTAACCGGATGTGGTGTATGCTTCATTGTTCCACCTATCTACAGGGTTGTGGACGTATTTTTTTTCCATTCTGTTTATCATAACCTTAAAAAAAATGTCTTTTCTCCAAAATATAATATAATATATTTGTTTAACTCGTTTTTTAATATTATTATTTCATCTATTTATAGTCTAGTTGACTATTTTTTCATTATTAATTTTTTTTTGAATTAGTCGCTATATAGTCTTTCTAAATTAGCGTATAAAATGTGAAAATAAACTTAATTTTATGTAAAGAATCATCAATTTTCTTTATCAACAAAAACATGGATCAACTATCATCCTAGTTTTATTTTGCCCTAATATTATTTTTACTATCTTATTAAAATTAAACTAAATAAACTCAATTCACTATTACAAATAATCATTCCATAAAATTCCAATCCAATAAGCTAAGCCTTTTTGGTCTCAATTGAACAAATAGATCTTTTAGGTAACTACAGCCAGCCTATAATATTCTAAGCTTCCCCTTCAACTGAATAGGGCTACTTTAACGCCTCTTTGACATAATGAGACATTAAAGCGGTAATTCGTGCTTTTAAAAAAATTAGTTCTATTGCTATAAATTAACGAAATCTGCTAATATAGCTTTATTATTATCATTTCACTTAAATGGCTCTTATCCAGTAGAAGTGATTAATTCTATTACTGTTGGTTTTAATACGTTGCTGTAAGTTATAGTACGATAAGAGAGTATGATTATTGGATCAAGACTATTATTTTTCAAGTATTTACAGCAATTTTTAATTTATATTTAATTTTCACTAAATTATCAAAAAATAGTTGAATATCTCTCAATAAAATTTATAAAATAAGAAAAAAGATATTATTATTGCAGCATGAGTTAGAAGTGACAAAGTTTTGAATAGCAGAGGCTAAAAATAATTATTTGATACTTAAAATTGCGCCAAAATAGAAAATCAAATCTAAGCTAATCATGGATGCCACTTATCTATTCTGTTTCAACTGCAATAAAGATGGTCGAAAAGAACTTATATGATATTAAATTAGCATATACTAAATCTAACTGTCTGATAAATTTCTATATGCAATAGGAGATCCAGAATAAACTAGTAATATTTTTATGTCCAGTTTTCTTCAATTAGCGTGGTATTTTAGAAAGGAATATTTAATAGAGTATTCGACTTAATCTAAATGTCACTATGTTTATTTATAAGATAGTAAAATATATTAGGTTAATTCAAAAGAAAAGAGATGCCTTTTCTTTTCTTTTCTTTTCTAAAACTGGCGATTTAAAGGTAATAATTAATAAGTGAAATAGGAAAATTTACAGTTAATTTTATTTCCAATAGATGAGTGGAGGAATATTATCGGCAAATAAGATATAGGATAATTTTCCATAACAATATCTCGAGAAAAAAATCAGAATTATTTCTTAGCCAATAACATGAGGGAAATTCTGTTCAATTTAGGTTACACATACACCCAGGGATGATTTTAAAACCTTAATAGCGTTGTGGAACTACCTGATATGTCACAATAGCAATTTGAACCCTATAATAAGAGCCAAATATACTAGAAAGTGCTGTGGGCTATATTATCTACCAAGAAATCGAGAAAAAGATCCAGGATTTGAATGAAATTTTGGTGAGACCATCTGATTAGTGCCATAAAAATGCAAAAAAAAAAAAAAACATAACTGCATAGGTTTATAAGAGCATATCTGTAATGCCACTTGAAGCTAGTAAAAACCACCTAATAACGTCATGTATAATTAATAGAGGGTGTGGAATCTGAAGAGTACCTTTATATGGTAGAAAAGGGCCCCCGGTTTGATAACTTTTCACAAAATTACAAAATATGAGAACCTAGCTGAAGAACAGAGGCAGGATAAAAAGCATGTTTGAGATAAAATACAGAGCCTCATTCCGAAAAAATGAATCCTTTACATCTCAAAAGAAGTTAAGCCGGTTTAGATTTTGCTTACGTACAATACGATTACCAAAAATAAATGAAATTAACTTTTTCAACCTCCAGTACATCTCAGATTTAAAAAAAATGTAATAAATAAATCCGATTTTTGTGGAGCTGCAAAGAATAAAACTTTTGTAAATTGCAGTTAAACGGTTAATAAGTAATAATACTTTTAAGAACATTTCTATGAGTATTTCTTACGTGGACTTATTTATAAGGAATATAAGTCGCTTTTAAAATCAAAAAATCATGATTTTAGTAGAGTTTAAGTATGTGTGAATCTCGATAACAATTAATTTTCTTAAAGCTTGTCAGGACAGGAAAAAGAGTCAATGAACTTATTTCAGGATTTCATAATTGAGTGAAATAAATAATAAGTTTGTGCTTCTGGATATTTTTTAAAAGATAAGATATTTAATTGCTAATGAACATTATCAATAAAGTCTCTAACTATTTAAGTTTTTTTTTTAACACTATGGATTTCATGGAATTATTCCAAACTATTTGTTGTATTGGAAAAATTGTACTAATTGTCTACATAAAAATTTATTAGTAATATTAATATCGGTATTTGGAGATATATAAATCGTAATTGAAATTATATTCATTTTCCTCAAAACTTCTAAATATTATATTGAAAATAATACCTTCAAAAAACCCTAAATCAAACAAACACTCAAATATGAATGAGAATAAACACTCAAAATGGAGCTGAAACTTCCGTAATCAATCATTTGTGACCTACTACGACAAGATATATATATTTTTCATACGGTTTAGTCCGATATGATGGGTTTAGAGAGTTTATTAAATTTTATGCAATAGTAGTTAGTCGTCATTATGGTATCAAATGTTAATAAGACTCTTAGATTTGGAATTAGTTGCGCACTTGAATCTAGAATTATGAGTACTGAAATAGCTTTCAAAGAACTAGCGATACAGAATTTAATATTTTGAAAGCACTATTGCATTAATGAAATTGAATTTCACTCATTCCAGAAAAACAAGATTCCAAAATCTCTGCAGAATCCAGAGAAAAGGAATGAATTTTAATCGCTGAATTAAATTTCTACACTGAGATATTTGTTTTACTGAATAAATTTTTAAACATCAATTCCAATTCCCTCAAAAACATTACTTTTCAATGTGACTATTGAAATTCATAGGCCTATAAGTCATTATAAATGTGTGCATCACGACGACGCATACATATTTGTGGAAATATTGCGGTACTAATTCGAATAATTTATTGATAATTGTCGAGTAAAAATGTTATTATTGCCTCATAATCCACAATCCCCTAGGTTACATACATGTCATCAGTATTATTCTCTGTCAATTTCTCGAGTAGACTTACAACACAAACTGAATGGATAATATCAGCCTCAAAACTCTACAAACCAAACTCGTTGATCTATACTCACGACGTGAACCTATTTTCTCCCGAGTTGAATTTAATCTAACGATATATTACAGCTGGTTTCCGGATACAAAATATATTAGATTGAATTAACCGGAATTAAATTTGAATGAATAGATGAATCCATACTTCTGACATCAATGTAAATTGATATGAATATTTTTACACAATTTCAGTACGAACAGGCTAGCCATAAATTTTATGTCATCATAATGGAATTTAACGATATGAATTATCGCTGAATTCAATTTATTTATCGCCCAGCGGCTATTAATACTGACTACGACGGTAATCTATGACCTCAAAAACTGAAAAAATTTGCTGCAAAAGATCAATAATAGGAGGTTGATCTTATGAAGGATCAGAGATATTTCGGATATGTGCAGAGTGAATAAAACCTTATAATAGAAATTTTTGTTATCAATAAATGATTTAGATAACGTAAATCTAGATATTATGATGTACGATCAATTAAATTAGTTTGAAAATCCTGTTAAATTATTGATAAAAAATTAATCAGCACAGGTAGTAAATTTTCTAGCCGAAATATACAACGAGAAAAAGCTGAAATCGTCTACATTACGATCATAAACCACAATCAATTAATTATAGTCGAATTTACACAAATAATTTATAACACTCAGGATCTTAAAAAAATTGTATATCATCATTACAACGTATCAATCACTTCATTTATTAGACGATCTATTAATATCACATATTTGATAAATATTATTCGGGATTATAACCGCATATATAGGTTATTTGACAGGAACCTCATTTAAAAATCACGCTGAATATTTGTTGATATAGGACCCCAAAACACGCAATAAATATAATTAATCATTGGTATTAAATTTTTTATCTCACAGAAAGTTATGAATTAACTGATATTATTGCTTATAACAAGCGATAAGGGCTTCAGAAATTTTTCTCATACTATATCATTGGACATAATAACCGACATATTGTGTTCAGCCTATGCATATATGATTTGTAAACAATGGATAACCCAGGTTTCCCGGGCTTAGAAACTTATAAATATCAGGTTTATTATGTAAAGTTTATTGAAATGATCCCTGCAAGATTATTTAAAGCCTCTCAAATTGGAGACTATAACTAGATACACTCAATCGCTATCGAATCTCATAATCAGTCATTCTTACACTCCTATCCCTATGACACGATCAATTGTGGCTACTCTAGTATTAATTAAAGAAATTTCAGTTTTTTTATTTTTATTTTTTTCGAAAAATTTATTTAAAAGAATATATAAATGTATTAAACACTATAAAAAAGAATAAAAAAAATAAAATTTTCTACAAAAAAAATTCTATCATACTACACTACGCCGCCCGTACAGCTCCATACCCACTGGGCATCGGCTCAAAGAGGCCGGTGATTCACTAATACTTTCAAACATTAGCAATCGGATAGCACCAGTGCTATCCAAAAATTTTGCTGTTGCCAGCTCAATAAATTGATAGGCGTTGCAGCTCGAAGCTGGTTAAAAGATTTTTTAGACTCCCTTAAGGAGTTTTCCAACCTTCCCCGTTTAAGCTGGGTCGGAAGAAGAAAAAATTAAATAAAAAAAATTATGTTTTTTTTTTTTTAAAAATCACTCAATGCTATCTAAGCGTATGGCTTTCCACCTTTCACACGTAAAAATATATTTTCAATCGTTTTTAGCACAGCCTTATTACAAAACGGGCAGAAATTTTTATATTTTTCGTTTATGATTTTTGGATTCAATAGTTTTTGCACTGTATAAAATTGGCCTGTTCTGATTTTCCCAATTTCCTGAAATCCTATTCGCTGCTCTGTCAAAATTGCTTTTAAATTATTCCAGCTAACTGTATTCTTAATTCGCCTATCAATTCCCCATTTATGAATGTAGAATTTATTATGTGCCATTTTTCTATGTCCTCGCATATTTAGCACATTTTTCGTGCTCAATGCACTAAAAAAATTTATTAACCACTTATTAGTGCCTGATACCCAAATACTCATTCTTGATCTATGCGGAAATTTAAATAGTTCAGAAATCCACTATTTCTAATTTTTCCATTTTTCTATTACGCACTCTCGAGCCACGCTTGTCCTTAAAAATACCGATTTAATTCCCAACTCGGTCCGAAGCCGTTCCGTAGCCGCTGATTTTTCCGCTCTAGCTACAATTCTTATTGCTTTATCGATTTCGATTTGTATTGGTTTAACTCTTTGCTCGCCCATTCAAAAAGTTTCTCCACCATAACAGCCAATAGGCAATAGTACCTAATTTACAAGTTTTATTTTTAACGCTGTGGGTATATCAGTTCTTTATAACAAACCGTAGCCGCCAAAAGTGGCTTTTCGACTTTTTTTTTTTCTTTAATTTCAGAATGCACATTCCAATTATCGTTAAAAACATATCCAAGATATTTGTATTTTTGCAAATTTTCTATTTCATGATTTTGAGCACCAAATTTTGAAATTTTATTCGAGTTTATTTTTAAAATCCCACATTTTATATTATTATTTTTCATTTCTCATTTATTTGAACAATAAGTTATTTTATTATAAGAGCCTTGAAGCTGTTAAGAAGAGTCGGAAATCACTACTGCATCATCTGAAAATAGTGGGCCTGGGATTATTTTTCCTAGAGATGGTACAAAAACACCTTTTGTATCATCAAAAATATCTTTTATATAAAAGTTAAATAAAATGGGCGATGCGAGGCAACCTTGACAAACACTTCAGTTGTAGTCAGATTTTTCGGAAATTTCATTTCCAATTTTTACTGTTAGTTTTGGTGATGGATATATGGCAGTTAATTATTTTAATTTTAAAGATAATTTTTTAATCCACAGAGCCCTGGATTTCAACCGTCAATCAAGTGGGTTTTATTAGATGTTTTAAGTAAAATTTGATTAATTGATCAAATATAGCCTAATGATTCATGGGATTTTATTATTGCATTATTAAATTTATATCACAACCTTTACGCTACAGATAGATATCTCGTTTTTAAGATATTGTTGTTAGCAATCAAACTGGTATTAATTGAGGAAATTTCAGTTGAAAAAATCGTTAAAAATATTTTTATCCAAACTGATATATGTTAGACATACATTAATGACTCAAAAGATAGTTTAATTGTTTTCTAGAAGAGTTTATATTATCTCTGGAAGAGCTTAAAGTTTCCTCTTCGAGATCTATGTCTTATATAAATCCACATCTTTATTCAGTAGATTGGCTTAAATTGTATGAGGAGTATTTTTTCTATTTAACGAGAAATTTATTTGAAAAAATATATAGATGTATATAGCACTGTATTAATGTATTAATTAATAAATTTTTATGCAAAAAAATTCTATGCAATTCCTCTCTGCTGCTCTAGCAGCTCATAAACCACTAGGAATCGGTTCAATAATGGTCACGCTACAAAACGTGCAATAAGCTTTTTATTTTTCGCCGATGGTTTCTAATTTTTCGATTTTTTTCACTTTTAAAAGTTATCCTGTTCTAATAAATTCGTTCTTGCTATTTTTTATTAGCATTTTGTTTAATTATAAATATAATTAATATACTTTTCGAGACAAAAAAAATCTCCCGAAAAACATAAATTATTTAATCTTTATAATATTAACTAATTAATTAATTATATTGGAATCCGAAAACCACACGATTGCGATTTTTAATACTAGCACAGATATAAGTGTTCGTGACTTTATACATTTTGTACTGACAATTATAGAATAATAAAATACAAAATAAACTATTCAAATAACAACGAGAGAAAAATTTGTAAGATGTATTAAATATAATACCATATTTTGATAAAATTCAATCATCATAATAACCACCAATATTTATACACTTCATAAGAATCTCCATGAGTAACAAAATCACTTTTATCAGCTTTGATATATAACCTCGAGTAAATTTACCTAATATAGTTTGTACAGGGAGAATTTTTAAATTGTGCCAGGTTACGATGGTTTATCGATTAATTTTCATTAGTTAGCGTAATTATCCAAAATAATTGAGGTGCAATAAATAATAGGTTCATAACTTAATTTATCTTTAAGAAACCAAGATAAAAAATTTTTGAGCTCTTGGAAAAAAGCAGGTTTCATATCAAAAAATTTAAATCAATTGTATCAATAAAATTCGGCATTGATGATATTTATGACGTCAATCCATATCATGAATTTGATAATTAAATACTTTTGGAAATATTCTTGCGCGATAAAAATCTCACAATACGCCCAAGAGGCTTAAAAATATTCAATTCAATTCAATTACCCCAACCGTCGCTAATCTAAATAGAAGATAAAACAATACATATTGATACTGCTGTATAGTATATATTTCACTTTACCAATTGATTGTTCATTTCATGGCTGATATATTATTTTTCTACAAAGTATAATTATTTTTTCTAAGAAAATTATGGTTTAAACTTTCACTGTGCTAAAATAAAATTGTATAAATTACAAAATTTTATCAGGAATATGAAAATACAAGATAATAGAATAAAAATACCTAAAAGAAATTCATAATTGATGTAGCTCATGAAAAATCAACCACCTTTATATAGATAAATTAAAAAATCAGTTTATTGACTACGTACCTAAAAAAATTGAGGCCAGCTCACCAGCCAGTATCGTATTCTCTAATATTGATTTAAGTATATTGGTTACGTGAAGTAGCAAAGAGTCGTGAGTAAAGAACAGTTTATACTAATGAATATGAAAATGGATATAAATACTATGAGATGATTTATATACTTACATTGAAAATTTTGAATACAACAAAGGTGTTTTATCCTAAGGCAGGAAACGCCTATTTGACTATTTCCCGATATTCTGGAAAAAAAATCAAGACGAGCCTAATTGATAAACACTAATTATGTGCTTAAAATAATCTCAGCTATTATTGAATGGATTGGCTCATAATGGGGCATGAGAGTGCCAATCTAAAATACATGGCCTGCGAATTGCTAATTCTTACCTATATTCTTCTCGTTCAGTGATGCTGTAGGTGTGAGAGAAAATTTAGTATGGTCTATTTGGTAAAGTGGACTAAAAAAAGCACATAAGATACTTAGCCATTTCGCTTTTAGTAAGTTATAAGGTGTATTAATGTATAGTGAATCGAAAAATAATTATTTAACATACAGTGCATAGGATCTGAAATTCAAAATGTATTTCTGAATAAACATATTTGTAAGGCGAGTGAATGATACGTTCTTGATGCAACAAATAAAGCTGAAAGTTTGGAGTTCAAAAGGCAAAATTACGTAATTTTAGCATATAGCTTATAGTAATTATAGTTGTTTTAAGAATGGGTCGGTATTTGGTAATTGTGGGAATAGCGAATATTTTATATATGTATAAACTACCTTATCGCGGCTGAAATAAAGTTTGCAGATTAAGGTTCAAAATATCGCATTTATTCTAGTATACGATGGTTAAATAACTGATATAAATCAAAGTTAGGAAAAAAATGGATCGCCTAGGCAAATAAAATCATAAGTTACAATGGAAAGACCAAGATAATTACTTTTTTAAAATTGTAATGATATATGGATATAAACTCACAAGACTAAACAAGACGAATTTATCAATTAAGCAGAAAAAGCTGAGCTCCATGTCTTCCAAAACATTCTTCATATATGCATTGTAATTTTGTCTTTCAAAACATAATTATACTTCATATAGCTTTATTTCGATAGCCTGAATAATGTTAGTAGCTGATTCAGGGAAAAACTCTCAGCAGACTTGAAGCAGTGCTCATGTGAAAATATATTGCAATCGTCTATATGATTTTTAATTAAGAGAATGTAATTATAGTTAGTTGATGGAACACGTTTCGTATTAGCTTCTGAAAACACTACATCAGGTTATAATTCATTCAAACAAACTTTCAGTGATGGCAGTCTTCCATTAACAATATCGAGTGATAAACCGCACAATTAAAACTGATCTGAAAAAAGACATTAGTCATGAACAAAGAAACAAAACTCACAAAAATTACTAAACGTGTGGTATTTCGACGTCTTTGGCATACTTACAGCGCAAAATCTAAGATTAAGTCTAAAATCTTGGTTCTTGTTAGATTTTTGATCCAAATTACACAAACAGTTCATAGCTGCGTTAAATAATTCAGGGTCTATCGAGTACTCATATTTGCCATTATCGCTGTCATACCCAGAATATAACTCTTTCATGCAGCTTTGAAATAGTGAAGCTATTATGATTGCATTTTTCAGCAAGTATATGACCCAATGACTAGGTATTGACCTATTATTTATAGAGAAAAATACTGTAGATACTGAATAAATAAGAATACTCGTTGTTCCTGTGTGAATATGAACTTGAATTTGATATGAATTGTAGAGTTAAAAATTAAAGGGATATTACCAAGCGAAGGAGTTCGTCTAGATTCACAGAAACAAAATGTGAGGAATAGACATTGATATGATTTAATCTCCTAGTTCAAAATTCTTGATTCGTATGCTTAATTAATAGAGGGGATTCTATCAACTATTTTAGACATGACTCGGAAGCTATTACTTCAATGACAGCAAATTTGACAATATTCAAATGGTTGGTTATATAATAAGGAATCCCGTTACCTAAAAAGTGCTTTGTTTGAGAGAATTTTGCTAGGAAAACAACGTAGAGAAATGAAAGAATTTAGGGAAATATGATAAAGGGTCAAATAAAACTGTGATATACTAAACAATCGTTACCCATGCATTCGTGAGTATGCGTATCTAGGCTTCATAATTGCGTTAAAAATAATCGAGATCATATAGCAGCTGTCCAGGAGCCCATCTATGCATACAATAAATTTAATAGTAAGAATTAAATAGGTTAATCAATTTTTCATTAGACATAGATATAAAGTTACCAATATTTGATATAATTCGATTCAGTTTCATGTTGGTTATGTCGTTATTTGATTTCAATGGATCATAATAATTGAAGTAAATATTTGATAGTGGCAAAGAAAAAGACAAAGTCGAGATTGAAATTTAGTTTTTAATTAGCCTCGGCATAGGGCGCATGATAATAAATCGGCTGATGCTAAATATAGTGGATCGAAAAAGAGATCTTGAGTATTCCGTAGCAGTAGGCAATCTTGATGAAAAATATTATGAAATGCAACCAAGCTGGCTGTAATGGTCCAATAATAATTGGACTTGAATTACCCCTGGAATTTGGTTTCAGAACCAAATTCCATTTTTTCTATCATATAAATAAGCTAAACTTCCCACTTTTTGGAAGTTAAGCTCTTCAATCTTATATTCTTTCCAATTCCCAAATTTTTATTATTTTTATATTATTTAAAATTAAATTAACTTGATCCCTTACAATGGCTTACAGATCATGTTTTAAAAACGAATTGAATAGGTTCAAGCTCGTAAAAAAAGTTTTATTAAACTCTCTAAAGATTCGTCAAAAGAAATAGCTCCATCGCTTTGACAGGTAGCATCTATAGATAATTTTTTTAAAGGCTGGAATTGGTATCAAAAATTAGAGTAAAAATTTCCGGTTTTAATCATAATAGAATACTAGTTTTTAGTTTTTGTGACAGCTCAGAAGTTTTCTATAAAGAAGAAAAAAAAGAAATTTAGGTTTCTGGGTATTTTAGTATACTATTATAAATGTAATAAATCAAAGAAAGCGTTCAATGGAGCTTTAATTCAGTCTCATAATGTGGTTCGTAAATAGTTAAATTCGAATCAACTTTACTTTGGATCGTAACAGTTTCATTTCCTGGATTAATTTATAGCTAATGAGATATAAGATCTTTATTTCGATATAAGTAGCTGTATTATGTTCATGAGTACATCCTCTATTATTTTGAAGGTGCTATAAAGACTTACCATTTAAACGGTTTGGATCATTGGTTGAATGTTTATTAGAACTCCCCTAAATATGTGTTGAGTGAAATGTCATTTATAGAAAATAATGGTAAACCATTTTAATTTGATAAATAAGATTTGCAAGCTTTTGGTAGTGGCAATGGAGTTTGGTTAAATATCTTGATTTCAAATTAATAGAATTGGTTTTTTCTTGGAAGGAATGAACCGAGAATATATATTATCAAGAAATATCTACCACATAGATCTTGGAAAGAGTTATAAGAGTAGAATACAGAGAGTGAATCGATCTAAATCAATATTAGCACTTATCCTATAAAAAAATACAGTTAAATACATAAGGTAGGAGTTAGTGATAAGATAAGAATCGGTAAGGTGAATGAAAGATCAAATACCTGATATATGTACGAATTGATTATACTTTATTACAAGCTTTAATCTTCAATCATATAAAGCTTGTCAGTAGTAAAGATATCGCCCCCCCCCCTCCACGAATTAATATCTGAATCAGTAGAAAAATTCCGTCCATATAGCCTGGTTCAACATAGCCAGAACACATTTTCGAGTTCATGAATTCAAGAGCATCCATGCTATCAGCTTACGTGATAGTTTTAATCATGAGCTTTTTTTTTTTTTTGAGCATCAGAGCACTGGTTGTCCCTTTGAAAGGATCATTTATGTCGATCCAACCGAAGTCATTGTATTCTTCTATTTGAGTAGTGTTATCGAGTAAATAAAAGATAATACGGCAAGTCAAATAAAATAATATTTTTCTAAATTAGTGTGATAACCCCATATAACGATAATCAAAAGCGATTTTAATTTCCAATTCACTAGAGTTAAAGACTGAACTCTATTTTTAGGATAAATGGATATTGTTAGTGTATAAAGAAAAGCTTAAAGTTTAATGATCCTAATAAATAGTTAATCAGTCGGCGCGATTTTCTACACAGTTTCCGATATGCCACAGACTAAACCTTGATGAAAATTGTAGGAGCTTTGATTTAATTCAAATCTAATCGTTTTTTTATAAACTTACACGAGATAAGAAGCATCAGTAGTGTTATTTTGGTATAATCTTCACGTTTCTAATGCTACGATAAAGCTAAATTAGATACTATGGGCTCCAAAATATATTAGTTCCTATCAAAAATATAGTCTATTCATCCCTATCTTTAATCTGGAAAAAAAAAAAAAAACGAATAAATACAAAGAATAAATCAAAATCATAATTATCTAAAACTAGCGGTATGTCAGAGATGTTTTGCTAGTATCTTGTCAAAATCATAATAATTCGATTGGAAGCTTGAGTATATAAAGCAATTGGATGAAAACTTACTTGTATTTCCTTAACCAGGCCCGAAGACAGGCGTTAATCCCATTATTAAAGTATCTATAACGAGCTAATTTAGGTTAATATAGACCCATAATAATTGATTTACAGAGATTAGTAAATTGTGTCAGGATTAAGTAAAATTTTATGCCAAAGCCGTATCATAAATTCTCTAGCTACTACAAATACACATGTCCAATAAATATTACTTTCTTCATATGTATAGCCTCAACACTAATAGTGATAGTAGTTATATGAAATAAATAGAAACTATAAGATTTTTAGAATGATTATAATAAATATATAAATTATGCTTACAATCAATCAGCTAAAGATCTAGTAATTATTCTGGTAGGCACGAGAATGGGAAAATCTATAGAGAGACAGGCTTAGGTGAGATTTTTTAGTCAATAATACTGCATGGAATCCATCTAAGAATATATTAAGAAATATTGTGGAAAGGAAGGTAGGGAGGCGGAAAGATATGGTGAAAGGTATCATGTAAGCAGTAAAACCGACACTTAAAGGAAATAAAAAGATTATGGAAGGAAGAAGTGTAAAGATGATGCCAGAAATAGTGGAGGCGGAGCTATAGAAAGTTTAGTACTCACAAGAAAGGGGTTTTATTTTCGTATCATCAGAAATATTGACAGGAACACATATGAACGTCGGACAATAGGAGGTAAAAATGTGTACGCATAGAAATTAATATACACGGATGAAGATGTAAGCGTTCACATTCACACAGTTATGAGCTGGTGCATAATATAATAGGACGTGTATATAACACTCTGGATGATAGTTGACAGCAACTTATGAATTTGAGTTAAGATGTGATGCAATTGGAAACTCAAAAAGATAATTGACCTATAATTCTAGGTCTGAAATTTTGAAGCTACGAGTATAATATAAAATACATATAGGAAAATACTAAAGAAGTGATATTTAGGGAAAACTTACTGCAAAATCGAGTACAAATGACAAAAGAATGGCAACCAGCCAATTGGGGAAAATCACAGAGTCAGCGATACAATAGTGATATGGAGCACTAATATAAAACAAGGAAATCGTAGTTAGATGGAAATAAGACAAAATTAGCATAAACAAAGTCAAAAATATATGCTCATAGTTAGACTGTAATTCAGCATCTAAGACTTACAACCAGTCATAAAACTGAGAACGACACGATATGGCGGAGGCGATAAGATAAATTTCCATTTAAATAGCCGAACAAGCACTTAGACAAGCTGAGCAATTTAATCCCAAGCACCAATAATAAACAACAGTGAATTTATCAGACGTTCATACAGCCGAGGCGATGTTCATCTACAATATAGAATGCAAAAATATAGAATGAACAAAAGTTAATTAGTAGTCAAGAAAGTATGAAGAACTGGAATATAGTGGATACTAAAACAAATGAAAGAAGGAAATGCTGAAAATCCGTAAATCGAGATAGTATTGAATCAACAAAGCTTATTATCAGAATATTATGAATGGAAATAATCATGATTAAATGTAGCTTATGTGATATAATGACAGAAAAGTTCATCGCAGAATATGAAATAGACACTCAGACACTCAGACACTCAGACACTCAGACACTCAGACACTCAGACACTCAGACACTCAGACACACACACACACACACACACACACACACACACACACACACA
>LSSN01001054.1:0-33666 GCA_001970855.1 Smittium culicis | reverse complement strand
GCCTGTCGACTGCAGCGATGGGCAGGGCAGCAGGATGAATTGATTCCCGCCGAAATAGAGAAGCGCCTTTCATATACAATTACTATAATCCATATTATTTACTATTAATTCTTATTATATTTTTATACTGTAGATCACAACCCGTTATGAGAATCAACGACTGCTAACGATCGTGGATCGATTGACTATGTCTGCCGAAGCGGACAGTAAGTACCAAATTATATATATAATTATTTCAAATACTAACTGCGATTATACATTATTTAGATATCCAAGATTGAATGCTGCCCGGCCTGTCGACTGCAGCGATGGGCAGGGCAGCAGGATGAATTGATTGACGCCGAAATAGAGAAGCACCTTTCATATACAATTACTATAATCCATATTATGTACTATTAATTCTTATTATATTTTTATAATGTAGATCACAACCCGTTCTGAGATTCAACGACTGCTTACGATCGCGGATCGACTGACTATGTCTGCCGAAGCGGACAGTAAGTACCAAATTATATATATAATTATTCCAAATATTAACTTCGTTTACACACTTTATAGATATCCAAGATTGAATGCTGTCCGGCCTGTCGACTGCAGCGATGGGCAGGGCAGCAGGATGAATTGATTGCCGCCGAAATAGAGAAGCACCTTTCATATACAATTACTATAATCCATATTATTTACTATTAATTCTTATTATATTTTTATAATGCAGATATATAACCTGTTCTGAGATTCAACGACTGCTTACGATCGCGGATCGACTGACTATGTCTGCCGAAGCGGACAGTAAGTACCAAATTATATATTTAATTATTCCAAATACTAACTGCGTTTACACACTTTATAGATATCCAAGATTGAATGCTGTCCGGCCTGTCGACTGCAGCGATGGGCAGGTCAGCAGGATGATATGATTGCGGCCGAAATAGAAAAGCATCTTTCATATATCTTTAATATAATCTATGTTAATAATCTCTTTATACTTTTTAAAATCTATCCTGTATATTAACATCGACGTTCTTGCTATTTTCGTCTGCTTTCAAACGTGGTGCTTTCGACCATTCCGGCTGATTTGGATTGTAAGCAACGCATTGATTTTTTATTCAATTTTTTCAATTATTTATTAATATTATCTTTTATTTTATCATTCCGCCAGTCTATCGCTTTTCAGCCAGTCAACTGCATCGATGACCAGGGCAGCAGATGAATTAGTATATGCCGATATAGAGAATCAATATTATATTTTGATTAACTTATTAATTTATTATCGCTCTTATCATGCTTTTATTGTTTATTTTTTGTTTTGGAATATATTATATCATACGACTACTGGTGACCAGGCTTGTAGCGGTTCTTTTCATTATTTGCGAACAGTTTTCTACACATTAACATCTTGTATATTTTTTTCATTTACATACTTTTATCTACTTGTTTTTATCAATCCGCTAGTATATACCTGCCTTTCCTGTCGTCTGCTTTGATTTTTAGGGCTGATGATGAATTTATAGATGCCTATTTACTCATACTTATGTTTTATATGAATTTATATACTATTTAATTATTTTTCAAAATTTTTTTTTTCAATATTATATTTATATTTTGCTTTTATATGGCTATTTTTATAATTATGTTAATCACTTATATTTCTTATACTCATTGTTTTTTTGAGTTTATATTTTTTATAAACTATTTTATCGCTAATTTCTTAATCACATATATTTATTTAATTTTTGTATATTATTTATATTTTATTAAATTAATAGAAATTTTTATTTATATCGAATCTTGGTTTTTATATTTTTCTATATACCGGCGGTTCTGCTTATAAGTCGTATTTACATTGGCTGCATACGATAAATTTTCAGGCCTATTACAATTAATTAGATTACCCAGTTATAAATGTGTCAGAAAAAAACCAAATAAACTGAATTTTTTACGTTTACAATATCTACATATCGAAGAATATATTTTCTGAAGTCTATTATATACTGTAGTTTTAGAAGCTAGTATGACGTAGATTTTCATACATTCTATATTTATAGGGACCGCTTATAACTCAAGCGACAATGTTAAATATACAGTTACATAAAATACGATCCTAATCGCCATTTTTTTACATCAACTTTGAGCGTTTAGATTCATTAACCCTTTCCGGGTCCAGCACTTTTAAATACATTTAAAAATTATATGACCTTGCAGGGCCAAAAAGTCAACTCCACGGACCAGTACACATACTTGGGCATATTATGAATAGCAAGTAGGATGTATCTGGGCCGATCAAGAACAACAATACCAAGGTCAGGAAGGCTGTATACGCTGCCTGCAGCTTCCTGAAACGGTCTGATGTGCTCACAGCACTAAAAATCAAGTTCATCAATTCGGTGCTGATGCCGATTGGATGTTACGGTGGGGAGAAATTTGGCATGAGCGAAGCCAGATGCAAGCCCATACAGTCAGAAATCGACAAGGCGATCCGAATGGTTGCCAATGTCGGAAAATCAGCCGCCATGGAGCGCATCAGGGATGAACTGGGCATAAGCTCAGTGTTCATGCGCACCAGCACAGCCCGTGAGCGTGCATATCATAAGTGGCCTACCTCAAAAACATGGATAACCGATCTCATCAAGGCACCGATGAAAGCCCGGATGGCCACCTGGGTGACCGGGAGTGCCCGGTGGATCAAAAAGTTTTTCTCTCAAGATTCAAACGGACAGACTACCATCACAATAGTTGACCAGAAACGACGAAATAACCGGTTTGTGATCCACCAGTGGACGGCGAACCGGAAAATCGGCAATAAAGGCAACTGGTTTGACCTTCAAACAATGCATACGGACCTGACGCTGGGCCTTCAAGACATAGGTAAAATACGTGTGGGCACATTCCGGACCGACCAGCGCCTGTCGAAAATGAAAATCGTCGATCAAAAATTCAAAAATTATTGCCCCTGCTGCAACTTGTGTGTGACTGAGACGGTCGACCACATACTTAATAGCTGCAGCTGATGGCGAAATCATCGATCAACGACGATCGACCGGTTCATACCGACGCCGATCCGTTCTAACGAAAAAAATTTACTATCTAATTTCAACGAATCGCGGTTGGGGATAGTGAGCAAACTCTTTGGGCGAGGGAGTCTAATAAACCTTTAAGCCAGCTTCAAGCTGGCACAGCCGATCAAAATTTTGAGCTGAAAACAGCCAATTTTTGAACGGCATCCGCGTTCCCAGAACACTTATACTGCAGAGTATAAGTGATTCACCAGCATCCTTGAACCAATGCTCATTGGATATGGAGCTGATAGAGCGGCGGAAGTGGGTCGGTTGATAATTTATTTTTATAATATTTTTTTAAATTTTTATATATTTTTTGATAGTTTTTAGTATACTTTTAAATTATGTTTAATAAACTATCTGAGAAAAAAAATAAATAAATTTAAAAGTCGTAATTGGATAAACTATATTATTTAAATTTGTTATTGGTTATTTATAATTTATCAGTAAATAATTTATTATTATCATATGTTTATTTATTATGTGGTCGTTTGGTTGAATAATTTTGGTAGTATAAAAAATTTCTACTTCCCGTGAATGGGTTAAACATTATGCTTATAAACCATTTTAAAAAATCAAAAATATCAATAAATAATTAAATCACATGTATAAATACTAAATAAAAAAGATTTAAATAGCCAAACAAAATCACTATCGCGAATTTAAGCTATCCAGAAGCGAATTTCAGGTTTTGTATATCGAAAAGCTTAAATCTACAGATATTCGAAATCAATAGAAGCAATTATATTAAAAGTTATTTATTTTAAAAAACCTTATAATGCAATTTAAAATGCTATATACTCAATAATTCACACTACTCTATACAAATAAGATTTGTTAAAACATTTAGTATATGGAGGTGAAAGTCGAAATTTGATAAGGTTTCTCACAATTTTCTCTGACCGAAAATTCGGTATAATTTGGGTTCAATTCAAAAACGAAGATCATGGTGCAGTCGAGGCTATGAATATTGTTTCTAAAAATTTAACAGGACTTATTACTCTATTCAAGAGGACTTTAGAAATCGAGTGATCTTTTACATTTTCTACATAGTATCTGATACTGAAAAACTGATTAAAAATTCCATCTGCATACAACGAATAAAAATCGAATTTTATCAAACTGTAAAATTTCAAGGTGTCAAAATCATAAAAATTCCGAATTTTAAAGACGTAAATATTATTAAAATGATAGACATTATTAAAAGTCAATTAGAAAAAAGTAGCGAAATTAAAAATATAAGCACCCTAGCCAAAAAAGGGACCGGAGAATTTTTACCATACGGTATGAAAATTCTTTTCGAAAAAAAATCTGTAGAAACTAACCTTCCTATATTTTTCTCCCATGACTGAATCAAGATCAACCTATTCTATTGGGGGTACAAAGAAACGTGTAGCTTCTGCAAATAAGAAGATAATCGGAAATCTAAATGTATTCAGATATAATAAAAATAATTTTCAATAATTCAAAAAAAAGTTACACAAAAAATCAAGCCTAATGAAACCGTGGCTATTTTAACCGAATGAATTATGAGTGGTAAAATCGACACTGATCAAACACAAAGTGAGAATATCAGCAAGCCGATCAGAAGTGTAGACTTCGGAATAGATTTTGGCTTGCCTATGAGCTAAAATAAGTAACAGATTGATGTAATTCACGTGTATGGAAAAATATAATAAAAAATTGTCCGAAAAAATTCAGAAAATAAAAATAATAAATTCTCAAACATTATCTGAAATTAAAATCGCAAATTTAATGGCCTTTAAATCTGGTAGTACCAAGACACAAAAACACATTTTCCCAATGGTATGTGCAGGCGATTTTATAGGGGAAAAAACTGTAATTATCTTTAGTGCATGTTTTTCCTGATGTAAATTAGGACCATAACATCCGCGAAGATTATTCTATTCCTTTAATTAAATTTTAATTTTTTTTAATAATAGTAGTAAAAAAGTTGTAAATATCAATTGATCAATAAATAAATAATATAGTGAATTATTTATATGAATCCTATATATAGAAGGAAATTTCAAATATATAAATTTTAAACCTCCTAAAAAATTAAATTAATATAATGTCGTAATCACAAAAAAATATAAAATATATAAAATAAATTGCTAATATTATACTCTGAAGAATTGAAATCTAGTTCGATAATAAAATTTAATGTTTAAAGCTCAAGCTTAGAACCTTGCATGTATAAAATTTATGAACTAAAACAGATTAATAAATCCTTTAGATTAGATTTTATATACTTTGTAAAACCAACAAAGGTTCTTTCATAAGTTGAAATTAGAAAAATAGAAAAATATTTTGCATTAAAAATTTTAGAAACCACAATAACAAAAAAAATAATACCTTAAAAAATTGCCTATTTACACCTGCAGATAAAATTAGTTTAAATTTATTTTACTCTTAATTTTCTATAATTTATCAATAAAGATTATAAACTAATAATTAATATTATATAGGTTAAAATTCAAAAAATGCCTTATTATTTTAATGCCCAATTCCAACATATCCTATTGAAAAAAAATCCCTCGACGCTAATTAAATCTATAAATTATATTTTTAATATTTTTTTAGTTGCATTTACTTTTTCTAAGCCTCAAATATCCATATATTTTGAATTTTATAGCATTTTACATTTTATAGCTTTAATTTGAGAATATCAGTTATAAAATTTTCAAGTATTTTTTCTTCAAAACAGATTTTAATAATTTATATATTTCCATTAGATCTGTTAAACATTTTTTTAAAATTGCCTTATTTTACATAATTCATATTGTATTTTTTTTAAATATCTTGCTATTCCAAACAAGTTTTAACATATTCAAGAGACTATTTTTTCGCTACTACCACTAATTTTATCTCTTGAAAGTCTCTTATATCATTTTATATACTTTGGAACGCTATTAACTTTCAACTTTCATATTTAAAAAATACTCCTAAACTACAAATGATATTCCCATAAAATTAATTATAAACACAATACACAACTTAGAATTTATTAGTAGTTTATCTATTGTTGACTTTTTATAATCAAATTTCTACAGCAATTCTATATACACTATATACATCAGATCCATCTAAAAAAAATTTAAATATTCCGAAATAAAATTCACAAAACATCACCAATTTATTCACAAAATTGTTAGCCTTCATAAAACCTTCAGAATCAATAAAAAAATTAAAATAATATTCATGAGTACAATGATACTCTGCTAAATTATTAATGTCTTACTCTTTCCCTACACATCATCTTTTAATTAATTCTATCTTTCACCGATATCATATAGTTTCATCATATTTTTATGATATTAACCTATTAAAATCACTCATAAATTATCAACCGCTATTATCATACCAAAATACATCTGCTCATTAACTGCATAACTTAATTTACCACTCCACCGTTGATAAACCGGTTGATTGAAAATATTTTCTCTTTAATATATTTCATTTCTAAAAAATTGTAAATAGTAATTAATTAGATATTAACTTGTCTTTATTTAACATCCGTAATTATGAAATTATACCTGATTATTAATCTATTAACCAGTTTAACCGATAATCACTTTTACTTGAATTTTCACTCACAGATAACCCTATGAAATACCTCTCTAAATTATTTTTTTAAACGCGGCATCGCTTCAGATATCCATTTAAAAAATTTCAATTTATTCTAGCTCCTTCTTTTAAATCAAAAAATGATTATAATATCATTCATGAATAATTATTCTTAACTATTAAAGTCAAATATTCTTCAAAATTTTATTTATTACTAACTGATACCAATACTCATATAAAACGTAAAAATATTCCTTATTTACAGTATTTCATAACATTCGCCTTTCGATTATTGATATCCTTAGCTATTTTAATTATTTTATTCATCCATTAATCACAATATATCAAGCTAAACCATTTGATCGAAAATTTAAACAGAAAATTCTTCAAAAGCACTAATATTAGCATATTTTAGCGACAATTTAACTACCTATTACTTTCTCAGTTTTCATCTTTAAATCCTAGCTTCATTCATTTAATATATTATTTGCGTATATTTTGATTATTTATGTTGCCAGAAAATTCACTAAATATCTTTTGAAGATCGCATTATATATTATTCTATTTTTCATTTTTATCGCCTTATTATTTCAAATTTCAAAATTATGCTTAATATTTACCATATCAAATCTATACTGATTGTCATTCATGTCTTAAAATTAAAAACGCTAAAAATACCAAGAGTCCATATTTGGTGCATCATTTATGTTTAATATCAGGATTGAAATCATCTTTTGCAATTAAAAATAATAAAATTCATAAAATTCTCAAAAAAAACTATATTTAACATTCTCTCTTGCGCAACACGATCTATAATTAGCTTTATACCTTCCTTAAAAGTCAGAATAGCCCTTTTTTTTATTTATTCATTAACCTTGCTAAAATTATACTAAAATCAGTCTATTATTATTAAATCTTCAAATTTTTTCATCTTAATTACAGTACCCACCTATTCGAGCACTTTTATCAATATATAAGGTAAAACCTCTGTGTAAGCAATATATAATTTTACCCCATTTTGGTCCAAATACCATCTTAGGTAGCAGATTGCCATTTTAGAGGTTTTATAACTATAAAAATAGCTAGAAAGAACTAACTTCAGATTAGCAAAAAAAAAAAAAAAGCTAAATATATAATTCTAAATATAATAATTTGATTTGTTTATTTTTAAAAAAAAAAAATTATAACTTAATTCGTCAAGTACTTGTTTTAGTTGCTAAGTTAGAAATTATATTTTGGCTCATTTTAATGCCATTTTACTACAGAACAGCGAATTGCTTTCTCAAAGTGCAATTGATAATATTTCAGATTATTTTCAATATAAATTGACAATTGAAAAACAAAATTTTCAAAATGTATCAAATTTAATTTAATTAGTCTATATAATCACTTTAATAAAAATAGAGTATACTTCAAACAATAAATCAATTTTTTTTCAATTTAAAATTATTAAACTTACTTTTTTAGAGGGTAACCATCTTAAGGTGTTGCTAACTCCGTGGTTTTACTGAAACATAAAAATTTCCTTAAATTTGCTTGTAAATATTCATTTTAATTGAAAAAAAATTGTCTAATAATAAACGCGCTTAATAATCTAGTAGTTCAAATGTGATCTTTAATTATAGATTCACTTATATTATTTATATTTAAATAATATTTATTCATTGCACTCTCTACTAAAATGATATTACAACATTTAAGAATATATATCCATATAGCAAATAGATAGCATAATGTCCATCAAGATATTGATTATCTACTTATAACATCATCTAATCTTGCTATTCTTGCAAATATCCTATCATTTACTCAACCATGTCTTTTAATAAATTTAATAGCACATACATATTCGTGGTTTTTATTGTTCCCACATACCTATTTTCCCCCCTAGGGTTTTGTATATATACTTAATTAACAAGTTAATTTATTAGTGTGAATTTTTTTATTGGAGTTTTTTTTAAAGAGAGTTTAAGATAAGTTTTTATTTTAATAATTGATAACCTAACTTTTAGAAAAAGTATACGATCTTTAATTCCCCAAAACACTCTGATCTATTTTTTTAGTAATAATAATCCTTTTACCGATGAAATTTCGGATACTTCTCGTTTTATTCGTTTAAAAATAGTTAATTAAATTATAAATAATATATTAAGATAGGATAAGGATAAGGATAAGTAAACTTGGGGACGTAATTTTATGCCGAGAATTAAAGGGATTGGGTGAAACCCCTAACTAGTAAAATACATTAAATAATTGTGTCTTATAATTGACTGAAGTTAGCTACCTCCTTCCCCGTCGTCGGTTTCCACCGCGGCACATATATTGCATGTTAATTCCTTTATTAGTTTAAATGATTTATTATTGTTATTTTCAAATTTCATTCTTCAAAAATCTTTCTTTAATAGACTATCAACAATAAATAATGATCGCATAATATTACTGATTGCTTCAATCATTGTCCATGATAAATTTTTTCTTTTTTTTTTCCCTCTTATTATCTTAACTTGAAACTCCCATTATAGCAATTTTTTTTCATAAAAAAAATTCATAATGCGCAAAAATTGATTATTTTCTAATCTGAATCGAATTTATGTGGAAGTTATGACGAAGATGTTAATCTCCCTTATCATTCAGACTCCTATTGGTCAGAATAAAGTCTTTGGAATCTAGTTAATCAGTTTTATTCACCTTTAAAAATTACGAATAATTCTAATTTATAGTTATAAACTACAAATAATTTTAAAAAAAACTTGAAATCAGTTACATAATAACATAGCATAAGCTAGATAGAGTATTAATTTAAATCCAGCGATTAATATTTAGCCACAATTAGCTTAAGGTTTTATAAGCAATTATTTAGTATACTAATAAGAAATTAGAATAAACACAAGTCGTATTGATTTTAGCAAAGGAAAATTATTTAATACTTAGGTCAAAGATAATTTATATTTATACAAGTCATCAACTACAATGGTCTATATTTATCAATTTTTAGTATACTAATAATATCTGATCAAAAAGAAAAAAAAATAAACATACAAGCTTCAAATTAATTATTCAAATTTTATAAACAAATTCTATTCAAGTCTAAAAACTTCAATAAACACAAACATGAAAATAAAAAGGCTCATAAAATGTATTATGGCAAAACTGACATGAATTTTAATACTTTTAACAAGTTAGAAGAGAACGTATATTTTTTACATATAAATAACCACACAGAAAATGCCTTTCTGAAGGTGGTCGAATTTTTTTAGAAAATCAAAAATAATAAATCTTAAGAATATTAAAGCTAAACCTTAAATCCTAATAAAATTAGCAAAATAAAAGGGTAATAATTAAACAAAATCTTTCTTTTATACTATTTTTTTTACAATTCTAGTATTAAACTTCTATAACCTAAATACTTTAAAACTTTTAAATTTAGAATTTAGAATTTACTATAAAACCATAATAAAAATAACAAAAACCAAAAACACAATAATATTCATAACAATAATAAAAAGATTTTAACCTTTAACATTTAAATTATTTATATTTTCAAACTTTAATTAGTAATATTTTTTTTAACAATTAATATACATAAAACTATATATACTAAGCATAAAACAAAATAACCAAATATTATCAATCAAAATGATGTCCATTCAATTTTCCGAGAACAATATTAAGAAAAATTATCTAACTTCTGCCCCTAAACTTATTCTGTCGCTGAAAATCCCATTGCGAGAATTGAGGAGTATGACACATCTCAATATATATCTACACTTAATTACAAATAACACCTTAAAACTCAAAATTTTACTTTAATCATTTCTAAAATCTTTTACTTACAATGTTGATTCAATTAAAATATTCTTTCTAAAGCCTAAAATAACAATCCACTCAAAATAAATCTTCTCAATACCATGAAATACATTTTATTTTGTACTTTTACATTCACTCATACCTCTCAATGATAGATAAATCAACATTTATGAGTGAAAATAATTTAATTATACTTCACCCTTCATCTAAACTACATTTCGATAAATTATATTCGTTGAATACTCTCAAAATTAATTTTTAGCTCTAAATCCATAATACATTCCTCACTGAAAAATTGACATGAAAAAATATCTATCCCTGAAAAAACACTCAACAAACTACAAAAAATCCTTAAGGTTAATAAGTTTCTGAATAGTTAACATATCTATAAAATTTATGCAATTCATTCGAGATAAAAATTAGAGGTCCTCAAAAAACAGTCAACAGCAGTCATTTTTTAACTAATTATTTTATTTCACGCTAAATAAAATCTTCAAATATATAATTATCGAGAAAAGAATAGCCTTAAGAAATTTTACTTGAAAAATAAAATGTCTCAAAAATTCATATCAAAATGATAATTATTGCTATTTTTATACAACTAGATTTACAGTTTTTTTTTATTGTTAAAATATTTATTAAAATTTGATTAAAGTACATAAAATAATTATTAAAATTGAAAAAAAATACACAATTTGAATAAAGTATTAATAATAAATATGTAATGTAAGGTGAAAATTATGAATATCTACTGTATAAATTTAAATTTTTGTAAAAAATATCATAATTTTTAAATCGAAGTATTTAGACTTTGAGTCTTCAGAATTTCGAAATTCAAACTAGAATTTAAAAAAATTCAATAGAAAAATTGGTTATGAAGCGTAATACGCTGGTGATATATATTTTTTTTTGTAAAAAAAAAAATGTAAAAAACAAAAAATTAGTATTGTACATGAATTTCAATTAGAAAAAATATCTTATACTCAGAATAACTGAATTAGAGTTAAAAATTGTGCAAACTTATATCAGAAAAACTTTGTCGGTGTTCTCCGATTTTTTATAAATTAAATAAAATTTCTAATAATTATAAATTTGATAAAGCATAAAATTTTAAATATAGTATACATTTGTTGATATTGAATTGTAATTGTCTGTACAAGCTCAGGAATGTCTATCAAGAATGATTTTTGGTTAAAAATTACTATATACAATCTTAATTTTGCTGTAATAGAACGTAAGGTGTACTAAAAATGCATTCGAAATTACATAGTACTTTGAGAATATATGAAATATTGTATAATTAAAATATTAAAATAGGTTTTTGATTCTCAATATATTTATCCTTGTATACATTCAATATTTAGTGTTAGTTAAGATTATATATGACTATTGATGATAACACCATACAAATACAGTATAGAATTAAATTAAATTTAACGATTAAACTATCACATCTAATATTTTTAAATACCGGCAGAAATTATATACTAATATATTTATTATTACCAAAATTTATACTACTATCTAAAAAATTAATACTATTAATAATAATATAGAGGAAAATGAAAATGAAAAAGCTATTATATCTTTCATCCCGTCCTGTTTTTAAAACCTTGCTAAAATAAAGAAAACCAAGTTGTGTAAAAATTTCATTGGTTTCTGTAAAAAGGTATCAAATGGGGCATATAATGAATCCTAAAATATACTTTATTCATTTCAAGGTTAAGGCAGTCCAATTAAAATTAAAATTGACATTTGCTAATTATAAAATTAACAACATGATTACATATATTTACAAGCTCTGCTCAAGCCTCCCAACTGGAATGTATCAGAAATCGACCTTCCAATCACTTATAACTTCAAATTTTTGCATTCTCATGTTATTAGCTTCGGGTTTAAGTTTTCAAGAGCTCGGATCTACATTGCGAAGCAAAAATCGTATTAAAATAAGTTTTCTCTGGAAAATTCCAAAGAATAATTTGTAAAACAAGACCTAATATTGGTTAACTCGTTGTTGATTTAGTGAATTCATATCTCGACCGCTACTATCAGCTATCTTTTTTAACAGGAAGAAAATTAAGTGAAGATAGCAACAATCTCGGAACTTTGGTGAAGTATTTAAACTAGAAAAATGAATATATATCACCAGATATCAAAAAAAAATTCCTAGCAGATATTATAATTGAGTAATTTATTCAATTTATTTGTATAAAAAAACCGGCAAAAAGAACATACATGTTTAAGCTATGTGTTTTAGGTTCAAAGGCAAAAAATATATATTAATCAGCAGTTTTAAACCACGGAATAGACTCAAAGCACGCAAAAAAACTTGTGACGACGTAAAAAAATATTAAGAATCGCTAAATGTTGTTGTGCGAGAAGAGGGGGCAATTAATTAGTTTAGAAGGGAATTTATGTAATGATTCATGTATTAAAATTTAATATTTTAAAGAAAATATTAAGAATTGTTCGGGTGAGGGGACTGATGGAATCTTATAATTTTTTTTGCAGTTGAGGTCAGATTTCGGATATGTGATTTTTCCTGATATAAAAATCTATTGGATATATCAAGAGGTGATAATATGATTGTTTTCTGGATAATCTCAATCACGAATCTGCGTATGATATTATATTTCCAATTTAATCTACTGAAATCATCAAATTTTGGTATGAGTAATAATATTTACTTATGAAGCGATGATGTTATTCACTTTAGAAACAGGGAATTTCATTATCCAGTGGTAAAAGCGGTTCTGGTGTAATTTCCAGAAAGAATTTTCTTTTTAAATTATTTTTTAGAAAAACACGGAAAAAGCTGCTTCTTTGGATAATTTCGGCATTCTTCGAAATTGGGTTTATGAAAAATAGTATGTAATGTCTAGTACTTTTATAGATGATTTCGTATAAGTTTCGATCAATGAATTCAGATCTTTGCGGTACAAAGACAAATTTATACCGATAATTTTAGATATAGTTTATGCAAATACCGCCAGTAGCTCCAAGTGCCTATAAATATACTATGAGCAATACTGATTCAGTAACTATTTTTTGTTTATTATACTTAAATATTTATAATAGCAACTAAAATTAGTAGTATATCACTTGGAGACTACGAGAAAAAAATTTTTTGACATCAAACTTTATAGAAATATTCGAAATGATCGATTTTAAACCTTTAAATCAGGCAATAGTTTAGATCAATGTAAAATCATGGGATCCAAATTACATAAAGTGCAGATTTCGAGAGCCCCATGGCTTAATAATCACGCTGATAGCAGCAGTTTATAATAAATATCTAATAAGTTGAAAAGCAAACAAACAAACAAAAAGGATGAAAAATACAAAAAACAAAAATAGAAAATAGAAAATAGTCAAAAAGTTATACATCATATGATTTTTTTATTATTCACCGTATATTGAGGGTGTTTTTCATTAACAAATTCGGCTTAGGTTCATTGCAAATCTTCTCTTTTTAAGGTGGAAAAGTATTATATCATAAAGGTTCGTTATTTTTATAACATTAAAAATCTTTTTAATAAATAATTTATGATGTAGTATTATATTCTTATCAAGTTTTATTATCTATTATTGTGTTTATCTAATTTGGTATCAATAATATGTTAGAAAATTTTAAATATTATAAGTATAAAGCCTTTATATGAGTTTATTTTTTAAAAATAAATTATTATAGTTATATAAAAATATTTAGTTATTATTAAGGAAAAAAGCTCTTTATAAATAGTATTAAAAAAATTCGAGTTTTTAATTTAAATTTTTAATAATTTAGAATAAATAGTGTGGATTTTAGTTTTGTTGAAGTGAAGTGAGTTTATTAGACAAGATTTAAAAGTAATTAAACAGCAGCTAAAAAATGGTTAATAACTTTGTGTTTATAAATTAATTGTTCTCAATTTTATCATAACGTATATTTATAGTGGTTGAGGTTTATATGGAGCCGTTTTTGTAACTAGATTTAAAATCATTGTTAAACTTCAAATGAGAAATTGGTATTGTAAGAATATTGTATTTATAAAAGTTTAGACTCTTTTTATTTTTTTTTTCCATACACAAGATGAAAGATTTTACTGCTCAGAGGTATTCTTTGTTAATAACATTATTAGCTTAAATCGATACTTAATGGCTCAACTATAAATAAACTTTTTAAACTTTATATATTTCGATTTTTATAGCTTTTACTTTTTGTCTTTTCGGCTCTTCAGATTTCATCAGAAAAATCAGCATAATTTGCGAATTTTAGCCAATCAAATCAACGATTATCTCAAGAAAAAGGAATATCTGTAATTATTAGCTAATAGTTGCGCTTGATTTAATTAAACCCTCAAAAAACTTGATCTGATTAAATAGTCGAGCTAGTAATTAACAAGTGTAACAAAGTGTTCTCTTCGTATAGAATATTCCATCTAAGAAGTCATTGGCCAGCTGCTTGGTTAATAGCATTTTGGATCAATAAGAGGTATAAGAGAGATTAGGGCGAATGGATTAAGAGCCGTGGCGAGGCAGCGATGCTCATTGGGCTAGAGAAGGGATTAAGATTGCATTGGGAAATCGAAGCGAATAGAAGCTTTTTTCTTGAGACTATACTAGACTCCTTGGTAAGAAAAGAAAAGGGTTTTATGGGGCTAAAAAATCGAGCGGAAGGGGAAGTGGGGAAGAAAAAGAACAGAATAGAAACTTTTTGAATAATTAGAGCCAGAAAAACTAGGCGGAGAAGCCGTAGAACAATCGCCCATTTCTGAAGACTTCATCTAATTTGCGGCGAGAAAATAAATCAGCAGCTTTGTAACCGACTTATGGTTTATGGGCGTAGAGTTCAGGCGGCGGCTGGTTGGCTGAGCATATTTACTCGAAAATAAGCCATCAGAAGGAAGCAAAAATTCTGGATAAAAACAAAAATCAGCGCGGAAATGAGAATATGAAAGTTTTCTCCAATAAAAATAGTAAACACAGGAAGGTTCGATTCAAAAAGATTTTTCGTCCGTTTTCTCAGAAGGCCTCGAATATAACTATACAGCTTTTCAGTTCTATCATAACCGCCCCTCTCTGTCCATTTTATTTTCTTATTAAGGATTTATCTATATTATAGCCCTCATCAATTTTCCCGCTTTGTAGCAAATCTCAATCAACCAAAACTCCTTCCGTGTTAGTTCAATAGCAAAACATAATGTCTGCAACGTAAGCCCCTCAACTATTTTCACATCTATCCTATTACTTTTCATTCCACTTCTTTATTAAAAAAACACTTACATCCACAATCATATTTATACTCGCTCTTGCATATTCCCTTTTTATCTAGAATCAACAAACCAACCGTCTTGTGGGCCCAAAGAGCCGAACTTATTTACTTGACAATCAATCTATCTGACTGCAAAGTCTCAAAATTCGATCTAACCGAAGACAAACTTGACTTCGCCGGTTCTTCAAACAACCAGGAGTACGCTTTCGAAATCGAGTTCTTCGACAAAGTCAACGTCGAAGAGTCCAAGAAAGCCGTTGGCCAGCGCTCCATCTTCTTGCACATCGCCAAGAAAACCACTGATGCTCCATACTGGCCACGCCTCCAAAAAGGCTCAAAACTCAACTTTGTCAAAACCGACTTCAATTTGTGGGTCGACGAAGACGAAAGCGACGACGAAGCTGCTGCCAACGCCGCTAACCCCATGATGCCCCCTGGTATGGACTTCTCCCAGTTCGGCGGTATGGGTGGCATGCCTGGTATGGACGCCCTCGCCGGTATGGGCGGTATGGGCGGTATGCCTGGTATGGGTGGTATGGGTGGTATGGGTGGTATGGGTGGTATGCCAAACATGGACGATATCTTGGGCGCCCAAGGTGATGCCGAATCTAGCGGTGACGACGACGATGAAGACTCTAAAGCCGAACCTGAATTCTTTGAAGATACAAAACTAAACTAAAATCTTAGATATATATATACATTACAAAAAAATTAAAAATAAAATAAAGCTCTTTATTAAACATAATATATTACAATTCCCAAGATTTTAATTATTTTATTTCTACTTTTTTAACCATTAGCCTCTCATTTCACAATCAGCCTATTTTACAACCACTTTAATAAAAAAGAGATTTTATAACTTTTCTGTTTAGCTTCTTTCATATCTTACCTTTATTTAGCTTTATCTATCAAAATATTCCTCTATTCCATAATAATCGCTTTATTCAATACTTTTTATCGCCTCCACCGTTTATTATACACTTTATTCATAGAATTTATTCCTTCCAATTTATAAAGCTCTTTTCTTTATTTTTTATTTTATGATATCGCTAACTATTAACTCGTACTCGATAAAAACAAAATAAATATCTTGTAGTATTTCTCAAGGTCATATAATTTGATATTTGTTGATGGATTTAATATTTACTAGTTTAAACTATCATACCTTCCATGTATTTGCTTTAAGCTGATCTAGACCCGATTTGTATCCCTTAAAACCCCACAAATTACTACTCTTCCCGTATCCATCCTCTCCCCTCGCCTTTTCCCCACATTTTTTCCAGATTACATATACAATATTTAAAGCTCGTACTTTTCAGTCTCTCGATTTCTATTTATCTCATAAACCCCTAATTTATCCATTTCCATAACAAGATAAAACTATACAAAAGATTCTTTGACTGTTTTTTACTAATAATCACTCACCCATATTTTTTAATAATCGAGTTTCTAGAATTGTAATCAACTTTAAATTTTGGTTTTTAAAAGACTATCGGAAAACATCATACTCATTCTAGCTTTCTTTCCTCTCCACACGGGATTTAATTTAATTTAATTTATATATTTTGATGCTGGGTCCAGATCAAACTTGAACTAAACTTACACTTAAAGATGATAAATTTACATGCAGTCTTTTATTATTATTACTATTAAAGTTTCCTAATCAGCACAACATAAATCATCATACTTGAATAGATTTACAATAACAGTACTGTTTATTTTACTCTGTTTCATATTTTTATTTTAATTGCTTGAAAAGTGCTTATAAAGATGATAAAATCACCAACTCTTCCGTTATGATATAAAAAAAAATTAAACAAAATTTTGCATTTTCGTGGCAATTCATTCCTTGCATTTTGCATAATCTATAACTAATTGCTTTACAAGCATTACATCTCCTTACACATAATAATAAGACTCCTTAAATAAAATAATTATAAAAGTGCCATTATAATAATAACACTATAATTTTATTGCAGCTAAAAACCATCATTAATACTAATCTTTATTACATTTGCTAAAAAACTTTTTTTTTTAATATTATAATTCTATATACATCGAATCTTGCTATATAAGTAATCATTTTTTACCTATAGAATTCTCTCTAATTGATATATAAAAAAAAACCCGCATAAAACTTCCTTTTTTGCTTTAATTCTCAATTAGCATTAATTTAGAATTAATTTATAAAGTAGTTATTTTTATGCTACATATAAAAAAATCATTAAAGACCTTTTAAAAATCAAAAACAAAAAGAAATATAATCATCATTTATTATTAAAAAAGGTTCGGCTTTTTATCAGATTTAATCGCTTTTCCTGAATATTCCGCACCCTTTATAGAATTACAACATTTAATAACCAAAAAAATTAATAGAAATTAATAGTATAATCACATCCCTCGCACAGTAAATTAAAAGTAAAAAAGAAAAAGAAAAAGATGCAATCAACCCAACAAAAATCAAGCCTCAAATCTATGGCCATGGCGCTGCTAGTTTCGTTATTAGCTTGCCACGTAGCGTCAGCTCCAATGAACGCAACGATCGGAAACGTGCGCATGCCCGCGATAAGCACAACGACTGGGCTCGTCAACGGCTACTACGTGTACCAGAACCCCTGCCACAGCAACCACTTCTCCTTCGTCGCCGCCCTCGTCACCCAGGCCGTCTCCAAGACGTTCTTCCCCTCGCTCAGCCGCATCTTCCGCTCAAACGTCGCCTCCAACACCAGGTTCGTAATCGAAGGCCAGAAATCTAACACCCAGTTCGACGTCGAAGCCATGTCCAACAGCAGACACCCCGTCTTCTTCACCGTCGCTGGAAACTATATCTTCGCTGGAAACGGTGACCCCATGAAACCCGATACCAGCGTCCACTACCAGTCGAACCCGCCGTACCTGCTTGACGACATTATCGTCAACGTCAAAGTGTCCATTCCCTTCACTGAAAATCTTTACAACCCGGAATTCATTTGCTGGCGAAAAGTTTAAATTCTCTACATTCTTTAATCCTAACACCCTCTCTCCCCTAATTGATTTTCTTTTACTTTATAATCAACTTTTATTTATACAAAAAAAGAATTAGACATTAAAGATTACTAGTTTTATATGCTAAAACACCCTTATTTTTTTATTTTTATTATAATAATTTCAAAAGTAATAAAACAACATCGAACAATACTATCTAGTGTTTTTATTTTAAAGTGTTTTGAGATACTCAGTGTGCAGTTTTTTTTGTGATTCATATTCCTTAACGAGCTTCTTACGCTTTGATTTGGTGATCTCGTTGCCTTCATTGTCAATTGTTGGAATTCCGTCGCTATCAAACTCTTTAAACATACCTGCATAAGAATTCAGCTTGAACATTTCAGTGTGTGGAATTTTTGACAATTCTAGTTTAGCTTTAGCCTTCTTCTCCTTCTCCTCAATCATTGCTTGCTTTTTTTGCCTTTTAGCCTCCTCGATGGCTTTCTTCGCATCTAACTCTGCTTTCAAATCATCTGGGTTGGCGAGTTTAACCAGTGCTCGGCCGTCTTCTTGATCATCAAGTAGAACTCCTAATTCTGGAAGTATGGTATCGCGCATTTCATCACACAATTTAAGCATCGATTTTTTGTCAATATCTTTATCTTTACATATTTGTCTTACGGAGTCTCGGAATTTTGAAAGTGCATTTATGAATGGCATAACTACTTGCTCATTATCAATAGCGCTTGTTGAGCAGTTGGAGTTGGATGAAGGAGATGAATTGTAGTTCCAGCCGATTTTGGACAAGCTTGAATCGAAACTGCCAAGTCCAAAGATGCTTGTGATTTTAGAGATATACCGGGCAGCCATAAACAAGCTGCTTGGATCGGAGTTAGAAGTCGCTTGGCGGTTGTAGATGTTTGCTTTATTTACAAGCTCGACTAAAGCGCGAATGGCTTGAGGGGTATCAAAAGAGTCACAAAGGGCTTGGTGTACTTTGTTTTGAGTGTCAGCGACGTGTGAAGCTAACTCTTTTTCAGCATCACCAAATGTTAAAATTTTAGATTCTGAGGAGTGTCTTCTGTAAATTGCAAGAGTGTTTGCAAAAAAGTTACCAATTGTAGTTTCAACAGAAAGAGCTTCTTCCATAGAGCTATGTTTGTAGTCTGAAGGAGAATCCCATCTTTGCTGCAAGAAGCAAATTCTTAGTTGCCTGGCAGAGTAGGTATTTAGAGCCTCTTTAATAGTGATAAAGTTTTTGAGAGACTTGGACATTTTCGAGCCTTCAATGTGCAAATGGCCTGAGTGCATAAAATAATTAACCCATTGCTTGTTTCCAAAGTGGGCTTCGGACTGGGCCAATTCATTGTCGTGGTGTGGGAATGCCAAATCAATACCACCACTATGTATATCCATTTGCTTACCAAGAATTTCGCTAGCCATTACACTGCATTCAATATGCCATCCAGGGCGACCACTTCCCCAAGGAGAGTCCCAGCTGGGTTCTCCAGGCTTACTGGCCTTCCATAAAGCAAAATCAGCAGAACTGCGTTTTCCTGCGAGCTTAAGGCCCAAGGAGCCTTCGCCTTCCTCCATCAAAGAAGCGTTACCTTTACTTTTAGGCTCTAGCTTCGCGTAGCAGTGGCCATTGTTTCCATCAAAGGCAGCAACGTTGAAGTATACAGAGCCGTCGGCTTCGTAAGCGTATCCATTGGAAATGATTTGTTGAACAAACTGGATAATTTGAGGAATAAATTCAGTTACTCTTGTTAAAAGATCGGGCTTCTGAACGTTCAAACTAAGCATATCAGACATGAAGTCGTTTTCCCAGTATTGGGTGAATTTTTTAAAAATAGAGGGATCAGAGCAGGTACTGCCTAATCTTGCATCCAAGTAAGAGGCAAAAATATCAGAAGAATTGTTTATTAATTCTAGGGCATTTTCTTTAGAGGTTTGAGAATTTGATAGCTGATGCGAAGACGAAGAAATAGCAGCTAATGCTTTAAGGACGACATCTCTGTGCATGTTAATTTTTGGGTTGGAGGCAGGATCAATTTTGGAGCAGATCAGATTGATTTGAAGAGATAGTTGTTCGACGGCTTCAGGGGAGGATAAATCGTTAACAGATTGTAAGGAGGGGTCGATGTTTTGAGCCGAGTACTCTTTCCATGCTTCAATAGCTTCAGAAATTAACTGCTGATCAAGAGCTAAGGTAGACATTTTCTTTTTATCGAGCAAGTAGCTTTGGCGACCACGGAGAATGATTTTATCGTCAATATCAGTGATGTTCATGACCATGTATACATCGTAGCCAAAGTAGTCGACAAGAATTCGTTTAAGAAAATCAAAGGTGATATAGTTGCGGGCATGGCCTAAGTGAGAAAAATCGTATACGGTTGGGCCACAGCCATACCAGGTGACGTGATTGCCTTTAATGGGAACAAAGGGTACTTTAGTTTTGGTTAAGGAATTATATATTTTGAGAGATTCTCTATTGAGTTCTGGGGCTGGTTGGAACCAGGTGGGATTCGAATTAGTGGCAGACATTTTAATAGAAGAAGTTTGGGAGGAAGTAGTCGAATTTGATAAGCAAGAGTATGGAAGTTTAAAATTGGTATTTTTGGAGGAGCTATGGGTTTTTAAAGTGATGAAATGAATTGGGGCTTTTTCTAAAGGCTTTCTATTATTTAAAGTATAGATTAGCGGCGTTTGAATGGGATGGACTAGAAAAGCTGGATTGGAAGCGGAAAATGAAGCGAAATTGCTAGTATGAATAGTGTGTTTATTGATTGCAATAAGGCTAGTAAAGGGAGAACGTTTGAAGCAACCAAAGAAATGATTCATTTATAAACTATAAAAGAGATAAAGAAACATTCATATGGTCTAAAAATAGCCTTTTTATTAAATCAATAGTTGAGAAAAAAAATCAGTATAGTCTTTTAACTAACCTTAAAAATGCTGAATTATTTAATAAAATCTATAATAAATTCAATACTTATAAATAGTAAATTCAAACTAGCGTATAATTGGCTGCTTGTACATTAAAATACACGCTTTCCTATAATACCAAATAATTATTGGCTAGATCTAATTTACAACGATAATTGATCCAATAGATATCATTTATTTTTATAATAAAGAATAATTGGTCCAAACCATTGAATATGAGAAAATTATTGGCAGAGCAGCGAAAAATTAAGCGATTTGACCAAGAGAGGCAAAAAAAAGAGGATTATTATTTTAGGCGAATAAATTAAGTCTTGAAGCTAAGAGTTGATACTTCAAAAGTGCGAGATAAAACAGTCCAGCCATGTATTTATAAAGTGAGCACCAACCCATTTTTTGCAGCGAGATACTTGTATTTTAACAGTACTTACCACAAGACTGTATTCAGGCAGTTGAACGATTCTTCGACTAGACAAAAAATATAGATAAGCCTTAAATATATAAAGGGCAGCTTGTATATAAAATTGATACAGTATGTTTGAATAGGCTTGTAAACTATATTGCTAGTTGATAGTCTAACGTGGATAAGTATGCTCCAAAGAGAATTAGGCGTCGGATAAAATCAACTAATTTAATGTATAGTGGAATTCTTCATAATATTCAAAAAAGCGATGCTGAAATTTTGAAATGGATTGTCAGCTGAGGGTTTTATGTGAATCTGTTGGACTTTAAAGGCCAACTAACTAGCCATATTTATTTTAGTCAGAAGCTTACCTTTATTTTTCACTGTTAATTATGGATCTGTACTTTGGTATCCTTTGCTAATAATTGATACGCGATAAAAGTAATGATGCTGTTTATGGGATTGCAGGGAAAGTATGAACCTATTTGAATCAATGTAAGTGTTCGAATTTACGTCTGGGAAAATGTATAGTTGCACGTTGCATAAATTTTTGAATTACACTATAAGTTTAGAATTTGCTATTTGCCTGGTTTGTTTATTATATCGCCTTGGTTATATTTTTTTGTCGCTCAACACTATCCTCAAGTACAAACTTCAACTCTTTATTAATAATATTCTGTGCTATTTTTATGTATCTAGTGAAAGTTGCCCATATTAAAAATAAAGCACTGTTTAATCCTTATCCACTATCCATTAATAGTTTTACCGGAGTTTGTTACGCTAAGGTAAACGCGTAAAAGAAGGAAAATTAATCCAACTGATATTAACCACAAATATAATAGCAAACAAAACTATCAAATAAGAGAATTTATGATTTTTATATTGATTAAAAATTTTAAAATTATTAGAATTTTAGCAGGTTTTTTAAACTAATTTTTTTTTTTTATTAATAACCAATTTCAACTAATTTTCTTTATACTTCCACGTACTGAATCTTTATTTTATAGATATTGACCCTTTAAAATACCCTTATATTATCAAAGTCTGTTGGGGCTTAAAACGCGAGTATAAAATCTAATTCAATTTTTTTATGAATAGTAAAGTTTGATTCGCTATAATTGGGTATGCTGATAGATACTAATTACTTTAAACTGCTTGGAATTCTCAGGATACATAAATGAATCAATATCTTCAAAAACTGATGCTCGCCAACTAACTATTTGGCATTAAACCCACAGCTGTGTAAACGTTTATTGCCAGCAATTAAGAGTTTTTATTAATTAGGATCCAAAAATCAAGTTTCGTTTCGTTCAGTTTAGGTACAATAAGCATTTTCTGTTCCCATTATTAATTTCCTTTTATATAAATATTTTTTCTAATGAATTTGCTAATTTTATCACTTTCGATTTTTCCCTTATTAAAAATGCGCCTTATTTTCTCATTAAATCATATACATTTTTTTTTTATCATTTACTGAACTTTTCTCATTCATTATAGCCCTATATATAATCATTAATTATTGTAAATGATTTCAGTGCACTTTAGTTCACCATTAAAATAATTAAATTATTTCGTTCAATATAACTTTATTTAGCACGATAACCAAATTCACTCTACTATATTTTTTCTATCCTTAAAGTGTCAAAATAGTATAATAAAATGGTTACTCAGCTCCATTTTAAATTCTACGCTCTTTGAACAAATTATATATGCCAATTCAACGCTAGCTAAGAACTGTTGTAAAGTTTTTCAAGCGTAGCTGTAGCAATAAAAAAGTATAAATATAGTTAAATCTCGCATGTTTTAGATGCATAAAATGTTTTATTTCTTTATACACTGCAGTCTTCCTACGCATATCTCATCTATTCCTTGCCATCGCTTTTGCCTATTTTCCATACCATACTATACTATACTCTAAAAAAAATTCTTTCAAGCATACTATAATTCCATCTGCTACTCACAACCTCTACTTGCAA
This sequence comes from Smittium culicis, assembly GCA_001970855.1. Classification (NCBI taxonomy): domain Eukaryota; kingdom Fungi; phylum Kickxellomycota; class Harpellomycetes; order Harpellales; family Legeriomycetaceae; genus Smittium; species Smittium culicis. The sequence continues at coordinate 9,690 of LSSN01001054.1, read as the reverse complement.
CTTGGAATTATTGCCACCTCTTTTAGTTTATCAACTAAGAGATATTCACTCTACAAATTCTCATTTACTTTTTTTGAATGAAAAAAAAACAAACTTGAACGAGGTTCATACATTCGCTACGTTTAGACCTATTTAATTAGTTTATGATTGTTCTCGTTTACGATAAACTCGATTTTCTTCTATTGTTTTGTTATCTTTTTTTACATCATATCCAATACTTTATCCTCTCTCCATAAATTCTAATTCTTTATTTCGTCCTCTTACAAACACTAATAATCATTTTTGCATTTACTCCTGCATATCTTGCTTTCTCTTACTTTTTACCAACAAATACATACTTTTTATTTCCATCTCCACTCCATAAAAAAAAAATTTTTTTAACCATTCTTATATACACCCAATCCTTCTTGAGTATACTAAAAATTTATCTTACTCATTGTTTATGTGTGCTCGCTCCATTTTATTTTTTATAAATATAACAATCACTTCATAGTTCAATATTCGATTTATTTGCTTTTATTAAAAATTCTAAAAAAAAAACTCAAATATCATTTCATCTTTTGATTATTTTATTCTTTACTAGTTTCTCTAAAAAAATTTCAACAATTCCACTCACACCTACTGCTCCTCCCCTACCACTTTGAATTGAAAGTCTAAAAATCAAAATTAAAGCTTTCTAGATACATAAATTTATATTTTTTATTCATAAGAATATTCACACCCATTCTCATACATGCCCAAAATTTTAACTTGTACCTTTTTTTCATCAAAATAACGGAATAAAAGTCAAATATACATATTCATTTTGATTGTTTCTCCTTTTCTAACAAAGAAGTCTATATCACGATTTTCCCTCCTGCATATCAATAGTATCACTTTATTCGACAAGACAAAGAATTAAAGTTATTTCACATTGTTTAATTATCGCTGTATTTAACAAACTAGAAGTTTTCTATAATTAAAGTTAGAAATTTTATCCTCATAATTTGAGCATACGATATATCCATCTAATTATATCTTATATAATCTCTAAAATATCCGCTCTTGATTATTCATTATTAACGTTTATACCTACCATTAATTTCTAGTTTTTTTATCTTGATATTCCATTATTTAATTTTTAATTTTCCCATAAATCGACATCGACTCAATCCATTTCTTTATCATTACCCTCCTTTTTTATTATATCGCCTCCCTTGCCATATCTATAATTTAATTTCCTACCCTTCATATAAATTATTTATATATATTTAATTCATCACACCATTACCTATTTATGATAATTATGACTGTTAATAATGGAATTCAAGGTACGACTAAAATTAACTCTGAAACCTTAACCTCAAAACTGACGATTTCACCTCCTCAAAATTGTGACCCTTTCTGCGATAACGATTTTTTCTCTATTAATAACGCTCTTCCTAAGTCAGCCCTATCCCTAGAATTCGATCGAAACTTCAGTGGATCAAGTCGTCCTTGCCCTCTATACAAAAGTTCGACTAACTATAAGTCCATATTTCTATTGAATAACGCCACTCCAGTTAAAAAAACTCCTTTAAAGCGAAAGTTTTGCTCCCCATCTTTACTAGAAAATGATTTTAATGACACATTCAACGAATATCAATCTCAACTCGATTTTTTCCCATTAGAACTCCCCTTCACTTCAAAAAAATCAAAGATTTCGTTTGATCTCAATTACGACTCTAGCCCTACGTTCTTGTCAAAAAACAATAAAATATGTAAACCTACAATAAACAATTTATCGCTATCACCTCCTTCATTTTCCCTAAATCTTCATAATTTCGATAATACTTCCAATCCTCAAATACCGTGTCAAAACAGCCCTACATTGCCATACAAAATAATTAATGCTGATACTTTAAACAAAATAATCTCAGGATCTTATAAAAACAGTTACGATCGCCACTTTATAATTGATTGCAGATATCCTTACGAATACGATGGCGGTCATATAGATCAAGCTATAAATGCCCCAAACATCGAATTTCTCGAAAATATGTTCTTCAGGTCAAACCTTGCCTCTCAAAATGTCATAATAATTTTCCACTGCGAATTTAGCATCAAGCGCGCGCCATCAATGGCAAGCCACTTTCGCAAAATAGATAGAGAGTTCAACAATTATCCAACACTGACTTATCCAAATATTTACCTATTGCAAGGTGGATACTCAAACTTTTTCCTTCACAATTCGCAATATTGTAGCCCCCGGAATTATGTTCAAATGGATGATCTTAACTACAAACTCGACTGCTCAAAACACAATAAACTATTTGACCACCAATTCAAACGCTCTAAGTCATCATCCAATAGACCCTTCTCTTTTAATAATATCGAATCGCCTACCAGCACTTGTTCAATAATCAGGAAAACTAAGTCCATTAAACCAGAAATATATTAGCAAGGCGATTAATCTCCCCTTTCCCCCGTCTCTAGTTTTCTCTTTTCTTCCTCTATTTCCCATTATTCCTGCATCTCTTATTTATTTTCACTAATTATCATCTTTTCCTAAACCTCGTTTCTCGTATTTGCCCTAACTTTTGCCAACGTATTTATAAAATTCCTTCAAATCGCCCTCTTTTATTTTTATATAAAAAAATTAAAGAATTTATCTAATCTCCTTTGTTTTATTTATTCAATTAAATAAAAATTCCGTTTGCCATTTATTTCTTTATTAATGCAACATTATTGTTTAATATTTTTATGAAAAAAATTAGTAGGTATATAGAGCATCAAGTTTTCAATCACAATAGCATAGTTAAAATATGTGCTAGATAAATTTTATTTTCATCACCTGCCTTATTATAGCTAATATAAACTCTTATTTATATTTGTAAAGTTTTAGTTACAAAAAAAAAAAGATAAGAAAAGAATGGCCATACATTTATTACTTGATCGGCGTTATTTGCTTTCAATGTATTTTTTTTTATTGTTTATAATTAGCCATAGTGGTTTATCAACGAAGAAAGGATCAATGCTTTCAAAAATTTTAAATTATACGATAGAATAGACAGAAGCACAACACATGAGTGTGCATAGGTAGGATACAAGCCGAAAAACAATATCCAAGAGCACTTGGGGGAAAAAATCCTTAAAGCCAGCTCCGCGCTGGCGCTGCCGAAAAATTTATTGAGCTGGAAACAGCCAATTTTTTCGACGGCATTCGTGTTGCCAGATTGCTTATAATTTTAAGTATAAGTGATCACTAGCCCTATTAAGCCGATAAAAAGTGAGTATGAAGCTTCTAGAGCGGCAGAGGGGGACCTGCTGAAAATTATTTTTATTTTATTTTTCAAACTTGATAATTACTTTTAAATTATTTTCATTTTTTTGATATTTTTTTTGTATTATTTATATTTACGTTTAATAAAATCTCTAAAAATAAAAATATTAGATCGATATCAGAAATAATGAACATTGCTGTTTTATACACGCATTAATATTTACGAAGTTTAATCGTTGTTTATTTTATAAACTTTGATTTTTATAGTAAGTTGAGTTCAAGTTTATCATTTGATATCTTAATGATTTTTTTTTTGGGTTGGAAAAAAATTAGTTTATGCTTTATTTTTGATACCACCAATAGGTTTCAATGAGATTATAGCAAAAAATTTCGCCGTTCCATGTTTATTATTTATCCAAAATACAGTTTCTGAAAATTTATATAACAACAAATTATAGTTTTTTTTTTTTAGATATCAGTAGTTGAAATTTAATCATGCTTTGCGTAAATGATTGACAGTGATGTCGTAAATTGTATTTCCAATGTAAATTTCACAAATAACTTTAGGCTTAGATAGTGAACTAATGTATTGTATTATTAGATAATATTTTTATAGTACAAGGTTGTAAATTCGGGAAAATATCGGATCTCAGGATAGCCTAATGTAGAAATTTCAAAATAATGACAAAATTTCAGTATTTTCTTTTTACTCGATATTGGAATTTGAATTAGAAAGCATTTGGTTATTTTTTTTTAATTTGACTTGCTAATCATTTTATAATCTATTGCATACTATTAATAGGTAATAAATTCTTAATATTAAACTTTTGCTAGGTCAAATCAGGAAAATTTGGAAAATTAATGACAATATTATAATAAGTAAACACTTGATATTATATGGATTTGATCCACATTAAGTTTTATACTAATAAACGATTCAATGAAAAATATATATCTTTATAAAATAATATGCATGGATACATAAATTAGTTTAACATTCAGCAAATATTTATATTAATTTCAGCATTCTCATAACGATATTATATTACCATTTAACTTCAATCACTTTATAAATAAAAAATGTGATTCTATTATGATGAGTGAAACTATAGTAAATATTCCCTACTCATTATCTCTTCTTTTATCATAAATCATACTAGATAACTAAAACCAATAAATTACCTGATATACCAAACAATCTTATATAATTCAAGGCATCAAATATGGTATTATTAAAAAAATCACCTAATCTTTAACCCTTTCCCGTCCAACATTCTTATAAAGGTTTAATTTAATTATTCGTTCGTGAATTTTAAGCATGTTTATTATTTGCTAATATTTTGCATCATACCAATAATTATTAATGTCTCGGAATTAACCGATTTTCATTGAACGCAGTTGGCTATATTTGGCGGTCCAAATTAGTCTACCGCGCGGGAAAGGGTTAAAAGAATTTCTCAAATTTATTTATTCATATTTGTTTTAATATGTAATTTTATCACCAGCCTTTATTCATTAACCCTTACCCGTCCAACGCTCTTTAAAAAAATCAATTTATTGATTCGCTTATAATTTATAAATATTTATATTATTTGCTGTTATTATATGATAAATTAATAATTATTAAGGCCTCGGAAAAAAATTACAATAATTGAATTTAGTTGGCTATATTACGTAGATCAAAAATAGTCTATCGCCCATGAAAGGGTTAACAGAATAATAAACGAACGAGTCTCATAAATTTTTATAAACCCTTTTCAGTCCAAAACTCATAAAAAAAGCGAATTTATTGATTGTTTAGTCATTTACACGCAAGTTTATTATTTCGTTTTATTTTGCGGTATAACAAAATTTCTTTAAGCCTCGGAATTAAAGTATTTTTTTTATCACAGTTGTCAATGTTTGTTAGAACAAAAATAGCCTACCGCCCGTGAAAGGGCTAAAGCAGTTTGCTATATTTGGCATGTAAAAACAGTCTACCCTCCGGAAAAGTGAATTCCGTTTTTTATCAAACAATAAGTCATTGAATAAAATAATATATAAAAAAACACTATTTTTCTTCGTTTTATCTAAATATCTAGACCTATAAATTAATTTTTTTATTAAATGAAATCATTAGTATCTATTTATATATTTGAATTTGATTAGCGAATATTTTATCCATAAAAAATTATAACATAACAATTCTTTTCATCATATAAAGCTATATTATCAACTATATTTGAATAAATTTGACTTATCACAAATCATAAACTCGTATCATTTATAAGAAACCAGTTCTAGTAAATCAAGTAGAATAAGCTGTAGTATCATCAAAAACTATTATACAATATTCTGGATTCTTTAAAAAGAAAGCTTTAGCATGCATAAAGAGTATAGGGTATGGAATTTCATATTTGATTATTACACAATACAAAAAATCTAGAATTTTTTTAGGCAATAATTCTTTCAAAATGAAATGAATAAATAGAAAAACCAAAAAATCTTACTAAAATTATATATTAACATTACAACTTGCAAAAATTCGGCCCAATAAACTTATGCTATATAAAATTGCTTTCTATATTCAGAATCACGCATATATTACGCTATATACCGCCTAGAATTATCAAACTATAAAAACTTCAATAGAACATTCATACGAACCATATAAAGTTCTGGATAAAATTACTAATTATATTATTTACTGATATTAATAAGTTATAACTAAGTTTCCAGATAATATATCCAAGTTAATTTTTTTCGCAAAGAGTGAAAATAAATAATTTAAATTGAGAAAAAAAAAAATGATAAAGTTTAGTTCCAAATGTAGAATACTAAAATATAATTTTTTATTTTGAGTGAAAAGTGAAAGCTACAAAGCGCTAAAATTCCAATAAGAAAAGCCATACTAACCCAATAAAAAAATTCTTTTTTCCTATTTTCTTATATATTTTATCATTTTATCATTTTTTCATATTTAAAAATTTATTATCTTTTTTTCGTATTTGCTTATACGTTTTAATTTTTTTTTTTTTTCGTGTTCCATTATTTTTTTTTTGTAAAAATACACTTATTTGAAGTAACTCTGACAAAAATTAATTAAAAGAAAACTTTTCGCACTTCAAAATTACTCTGTGTATAAAAATAATTTCTTTTTAGAGAAATTTGATTAAGTAATTAATTGACTGATCTACACAAAATGGAACCTTTTATTTTAATACTACTCGGATAATCGATTAATATTGATATAACAAAAAATATAATCAGAATATATTTTTTAATAAGTAAAAAAAGCACAAATGATTATTCTTGTATAATTTCAATAATACTAGCTTTATTCTATTTAACTTCATTGATTTAGAAAAAAAGTTTAGAATCAAGATGTATAGTAGTGATATATGGCCAACAATCTCGATTTAATAAAGTGCTGGTAAGATATTTCACAAGCCATAGACAGCTTTTGGATTAATTAAGCTAACACATTTTTTAATGTAATTTTATTTATTATGAGATTCAATAAAAATGGGGGCTTATTAGGGCGAGAGGAGCTTTATTTCTACGAATTCCATTTGTAAATAGTAATTAGGGCGAAATTATTGTCTAAAATTTTTTTTTCATTTGATATTAGATACTTATCGAATTTAAACCTCAAATAAAATTTTAAGTGATGGAAAAGCTTTATAGAAAGTGTTTCGCTTTTCACAAGAATCTACCAGATTAATTTGCAGTAAACAACAAATAAAATGAATTTTTTTAATTTTTCAAAAAGTTTAAATGTTTTTTTTTTTTTTTCAATAATTGAACTTGTCGTTATACAGTAAAAGGCTTAAATTCGAAATGCTAATAATATAAATCGTAGCTGTTGAGGCAATTTCAGTATATAAAATTTTATAGCCTATAATTTGTCAATAAAAGCACTGTGTATTTTTGGCAAATCAAAATACCATATTATAGCAGCTCAATTTACGGCTGGGTGTTCTATTTCCATATTTCCAATCAATTTAAAAATTCTAACAAGCTTGACTCAATAATACAAAGCTATAAAAAGTATCATTGGCAGTTTAGATTTGACCTATACTTGCAAGAATTTTAAATTAAATTCATGCTGCAAATGTGGATCAAGGAATTTGCTATTTCAAATAAATCACAATGATGATCATTTTTATTTTGTTTTTTATCTAAACGCAAAATCATTGGCATTATAAACAACTGAGTTCTAGATCTCACTTACGCTTTTCAGAAAAACACAGAATTGTATTCAACATAAATTTATTGTCATAAAAAGAATAAATGCAATGTTATCAGGAAGATAATGATAGATATATTGATACTTTAATTATTTATATTTCTCTAATTTCAGCCTATTATTTAGTAGCTATATTAACTTGATGAGTTCGAAAAAAAACTGTTCGAAAGTATTTATACTCTTATTTTTCTTTTTTTACAAGATTTATATGATAAGAAATTATTTATTAATAATAAATAAAACTTCAACTACCCATAATTATTAGGTAAAAAAATATTTAAAATCTTCATAGATAATTTTCAGTATGCTACTTTTAACAATATTTATCTTGGTCAATTGTAATTTATTTTTATTGTACTCGCATGGTAAAAATATAAAAGCACAGCCTAAAGATTCGTACAACTCTAACGTCTTGAAAAATTTCAAAAAATCTCCTATCAGCTTTAAAACTACCGACTCACAGATAAACACATTAAAATATGTATATAATATAACCAAAACTAAGGTATTTGAACTCCCAAAAAAAGATTATTTAAAGGAAGGATTTGGATTAAGAAAAAAAGATTATGTCATATTTTCTCCAGCTTCAAAGATAGAAGAGCTAGATTTTTTAAAGAACGTATACTCCGACATAAATATTGTTACTTACTGTGATAATGATGATAAAAGAAAAGGATGCGATATAAATTCTAACTACAGTTACGACTACAAATCACTTTCAAATAAAACGTTCCATATGTTTGACCTTATTTGCAATAACTATACCGACTATAAATCGATTGTAAAAGTGGATCTTGATACATATTTTGACAAGAACTATGTTCTTTCATTATTAAAATTTTTATCAGAAAACAGTGAGAAGCGAATATTCTTTGGGAACCCAAGATTGTATGATAATAAAGTGTATTTCGAAGGAAGATTCTATGCAATAACACAAAAATTGGTAGAAGACTATTGCAAATGTAAACCAAGCGTTCCAAAAATAAGTCCAGAGGATGTTTGGATATCCCATACAATAGCAGATTGTTTATCTAAAGATCATAGCGTTGAGCAAAAAAATATTCATCATATGCTAAACGACGAAACCAAAATATATCACAAGGAGTATAGAAAAAAGGGGGTACACCTCAAGCTAGGAAATCTTATTAAATGAATGTTTATATGATTTTTATTAACTAATTTCCAAGAACTCTCAATATAAACTGATTAAAGAATATTAATGTCTTTTTTAAGCTGATTAACTTGATATTTTTATACTTTAATACTTCCCGTAGAAAAAATCCATTGTATGTAGTATAGAATTCCATCTATAGCTTAATTTATATAATTTATATTTATATTTATTGAATAAATAATAAATGCAAAAAATTAATACAAATGTTTTTTAATTTGAAAATTACTATATATAAGATAATATCTTATTTGATAAAAGATTATGTCGAATTTTATTTTATATCCTCTAAATTACAGTAAAACCTCTGAGTATACAATAGGTATGTTTACCTCATATTGATCCGAGTACCCATTTAGATAGCAATTTGCCATTTTAGAGGTTTTTGAATTTTGAAAAAAGCTAGAAAGGAACTAGCTACAGATTAGCAAAAAAAATAAGCTATAATATAGAATTCTAAATATAATAATTTGATTTGCTTATTTTTTAAAAAAAAAAGTAAAACTTTATTCGTCAAGTACATATTTTAGCTACTATGTTAGAAATTATACGTCATTGGATGGGGTCATATTAAGTGTTATCATCTTTATTATTAAAACATCGAAATTTACAAATTATACATTTTTATGAAATCTAAAAATAGAATTACTTTAGTTTAAAATAGATATTTTAAACTTGAAATGAATAAAATTTTTGTATAAAATGTGAACTGAAGTACGTCTTTGTGATATATTATCATCTTTTCTTTCGCAAAGGTACACTACCAGCAATTAAAAGATAGTCATAATATTTATCTTTATCAAACCAATTTTCAATCCAATGTCGGATACAATCGATTTTAATAGCCTAGCCGGGCTAATAAATGGTTTAAAAATGGAAGTCCAAGAATTAAGAAAGGAGAGGGCGCTCCCGAGAGATGTGGATATGCAGGAGGTTGACGAAAATTACGTTACCAGACCACCAATCGTAGACCTCAAAGTACCTCAAGGGCTTATAGACATAATGCCACACATTGAAGAGGACTTCTATAAATCAATCGGGTGTGAAGAA